>OX155970.1:10324451-10361951 GCA_944548615.1 Micropterix aruncella
TTAAAACTGTAACTACCCCAGGAAAATATTATCGGCCGAATGTTTTTTCCTGTATATAATTATCTAAAACACGCTAGATTATGCGCTGCGGATACAAAATTTATTATTGCGAAAATATGTCCGTAAAAAACAACTAGAACTGTCAACTACAACGGGCGAACCCGTCACCTCAAAAAGTTTTAACGATGTTAGATCGTTATCACACAGCAGGCCGACACCAGAGTTGCAACCAGATTACTCCGGTCTCCCGACTGGACCTTACGTAGTGGTGATACGGTGTCTACCGAATATATAGCGGACCACGACATCCTTTGCCCGGCTGTTTGTTCACCCGGTATCGGGTAGCCAATTGGTCGTTTCAAGAGCAATTTCCGTAAAGTTAACAACTACCTCCGCTCTATAGGAAATAATAATGTTTCTAGACCTCCCGCCTGCCGCACGGTGCGCAAACCGTCCAGGAGCGTCCAAAGGTTGACTCCTATGGGAAACTAGCCTGTAGGCCACAGTCCTACCCGGGCTCGAACTTCTGAATGGAGGCCGACGCATGGGTGTTGACCCGTGAGTTTGACCAACCCTAAACGCATGGGTCTTAGTGGCCTACCTGTAACACCCATTAGATCCCGGTTTAGGGAGCTAATACAATACAATACAATCAACTACTCCAGTAGATAGGCATTCCTACACTTGGATGCGTCACAAAATTAAATGCTAAAAAAATATTATTTAAAAACATAACTATCGTGATAGTTGTCATTGCAGTAATATTATATTCAATATTATCTACATACAAATAATCAAAATATACTAATGTGATTAAAGAGTCAGGGAGAATAATATATTAAAATAGAAATGCAAATTCGATGTAGAATAATATATATATATATATATATATATATATATATATATATATATATATATATATATATATATATATATATATATATATATATATATATATATATATATATATATATATATATATATATATATATATATATATATATATATATATATATATATATATATATATATATATATATATATATATATATATATATATATATATATATATACATATATTCTTTTTAGAATTGATCAATAAGATGATTATAAAGTAAATAATTATAAAAGCCACTTACATCGTGACGAAGGATTCCCTTGATCGGATTCGGGAATGCTTTAGGTGTTAACGAGAATGATGAATGCCTCTCACTTGCGGAAAGAGGAGTAGGTTTAAGTTGGGCCCATTTTTCAACTAGTAAACGCTCACCCTTCATCCAATTATCTCAAAAATTAAGCTACAATCCTTCTTTATACGTAAACTCACTCAATTTCCTATTATTTCAGGGGAAATAACAAGACAAGACGAGCTACTTGACAGATGGAAGAATTTAAAATTTCGAATTTCGTTTTTTTATTTTCTAAAGGTGCGATATAAAGAAGCTGCGATCAATATTCAGCTGAAAACTTAAAACTAAAAGCGTAAAAAGGGAATCCTTCGTCACGATGTAAGTGGCTTTTATAATTATTTACTTTATAATCATCTTATTGATCAATTCTAAAAAGAATATATACACAAAACTATCAAATATTTCTATATATACATATATATATATATATATATATATATATATATATATATATATATATATATATATATATATATATATATATATATATATATATATATATATATATATATATATATATATATATATATATATATATATATATATATATATATATATATATATATATATATATATATATATATATATATATATATATATATATATATATATATATTTTCAAAGGTTGTCCTTTTTAAAAGGACTGCTATGGGAACTCGAATGGCACCTTCGTATGCCAACCTTTTCATGGGATTATTCGAGCAAAATTTTCTTCAAACGCAAAATTTAAAACCCATATTATGGTATAGATTTATTGACGACATAGTAATGATTTGGCCACACGGACAAACTACTCTAACAACCTTTCTTGACGACCTAAATAATTTTGGCCCTTTGAATTTCACTCATACCATTTCTAAATCACAAATTACTTTCTTAGATGTTGATTTAACAATTTCCGAAGATAAAATTAAAACCGCGATTCATATAAAACCTACAAATAAAGAACAGTATTTACACTTTGATAGCTGTCATCCATTTCACACCAAGAGATCCATTCCTATTCAATGTCCATTCGCGGACACCGTTTAGTTAACAACAAAGAAAATTTAGATAAATATCTCAATAATCTAAAGCAATCTCTTCTTGAAAGAAAATACCCTGCTCCTCTATTGGATAAACATATTCTAAACTCTGAAGTAAAATATATACCAAAACCTAAAATTACTTCAAATAAAAATAATAATAATAATAAAATCTTCCTTAGCACCACTTATTTTCCTGGTGCTGAGAAACTGCGAGATATATTATCTGATTTATTCCCCATCATTTCTAATGATGCATCCACTAAGGATCTCTTAGATTCACCGCCAATTTTATCTTTCCGCAGACCACCTAATATTAGATCAATATTAAACAAAACAAAAAATAATAAAAATTTCTCTATTTTTACTGCAAATGTATATATATATATATATATATATATATATATATATATATATATATATATATATATATATATATATATATATATATATATATATATATATATATATATATATATATATATATATATATATATATTTTTTCAAATTGAAATTATGTTGATTACTAAATAAATGAAATGATAAAATAATGAAAGGGCACTTATCTGGTCTGTGGTGACCAGGAGTGACTCCACGCCTTATTCTTCTCTTCCTTCAGCGCTTGCTAGGTGTTTCCTGCTGTGGTATTGGAACCTGATCAAAATGGTAGCGGCAACACAACAATGCGAGACGAGAATGAATGCTGGAAAATAATAGGCGATTAGTGTTTCTTAAATATTAATGATTGTTATAAAATGTATATCAATATTTCGGCTCAGCCGTCGTCAAGATATGTGACATTTCTGAAATCGAACAATTCGTTGAAAATTTAAATTCAAGGAATCGAACAAAAAGAAATGGATTAATAATATTTTACACGATTTAGTTAAGGTACCATAACCAACCGTGCAAAACGTTATTTTAAATGAATGATTATAAATTAAAATAAAAAGCATTTGATGATTATGATAATATGATAAACCTTATTAATTTTGCCTATTGAGACCGGAACCTTTGCAAGCGCCTAAAATATAAATATAAGCTAATTCCCAAGATTTGACGTCCCTTTCTTTTGCATTATCACCCAGGCATTTTATTATTTTAACTTTAAAACATTGATCAAAAGATAAATTATGCGCCCTGGCATGTAAAGATATTGGGAGTTGGCTTTCATTTCCTACACTAGCCCTATGATTATTTAGTCTAATATTAAGTGGTGTTGTTGTTTCACCGATATAAAAGGCATCACAAGTCCTGCACAGAAGTTGATATACTATATTTTTTGAAATACAACTGCAATGAAAGGGAACCCTGTAACTATTAGTAGTATTTGGACTGGTAAAAAAAGGACTTAGATCTAACAGAGGACAAGTTTTACAACGTGGACGACCGCAAGGTTGAAGGCCAAAAGTATTATTACCAATAGAGAAATTTTTATTATTTTTTGTTTTGTTTAATATTGATCTAATATTAGGTGGTCTGCGGAAAGATAAAATTGGCGGTGAATCTAAGAGATCCTTAGTGGATGCATCATTAGAAATGATGGGGAATAAATCAGATAATATATCTCGCAGTTTCTCAGCACCAGGAAAATAAGTGGTGCTAAGGAAGATTTTATTATTATTATTATTTTTATTTTTATTTGAAGTAATTTTAGGTTTTGGTATATATTTTACTTCAGAGTTTAGAATATGTTTATCCAATAGAGGAGCAGGGTATTTTCTTTCAAGAAGAGATTGCTTTAGATTATTGAGATATTTATCTAAATTTTCTTTGTTGTTAACTAAACGGTGTCCGCGAATGGACATTGAATAGGGAATGGATCTCTTGGTGTGAAATGGATGACAGCTATCAAAGTGTAAATACTGTTCTTTATTTGTAGGTTTTATATGAATCGCGGTTTTAATTTTACCTTCGGAAATTGTTAAATCAACATCTAAGAAAGTAATTTGTGATTTAGAAATGGTATGAGTGAAATTCAAAGGGCCAAAATTATTTAGGTCGTCAAGAAAGGTTGTTAGAGTAGTTTGTCCGTGTGGCCAAATCATTACTATGTCGTCAATAAATCTATACCATAATATGGGTTTTAAATTTTGCGTTTGAAGAAAATTTTGCTCGAATAATCCCATGAAAAGGTTGGCATACGAAGGTGCCATTCGAGTTCCCATAGCAGTCCCTTTAATTTGAAGATAAAATTCATCTTCAAAGGAAAAAGCATTACACGTTAAGACAAACTCAGCTAATTTGCAAAGAAAATCTGTAGAAGGTATTTGAGGATGAGGTCTCCCATCAAGAAAATAAGAAATGGCTTCCAATCCTAAATTATGAGGAATATTGGTATACAGGGATATGGCGTCAATAGTAACAAATAATAGGTCGTCTGACTTTGGAATTACAGTATTATTTAAAATATCAATAAAATGATAGCTGTCTTTGATATGAGAATTTAGATTTTTCACAAAAGGTTGTAAAAAATTATCTACAAAAGCCGAAATTCTTTCTGTCGGAGAGTTAAAGCTTGCGACTATCGGTCGTCCAGGATTATTAGGCTTGTGAATTTTAGGTAATAGGTAAAAATTTGGAGTTCGGATAGGATCAGGAATTAAAGTTTTAACATCTTCGTCTGATAATTTTTCATTTGATTTATTTTGTTCAATATATTTTTTTATTTTCACTGCAAAATTTTTTGTTTGGATCTCTGGATAGTTTTTTATAGAAAGTTTCATCTCTAAGTTGTCTCAAGCCTTCAGTAACATAGTCAGTTTTGTTAAGTATGACAGTAGTGGAACCTTTATCAGCCGGCAAAATGACGATGCTGGTATCTTTGCTAAGACTCTCAAGAGCTGCACGTTCATCTACTGACAAGTTTGATGTTGGCTTGAGGCTATTTAGAAAAGATGGCTGTGTTACTTTGTTTAAAAAAATAGTAATAAAATTTTCTACCGGATGATTTTTTGGTAATGGAGGGGGTTCTTTATTAGAGTGTGGACGAAATTGAGATAGTGCATTGTGTAATTTAATATTATTATTGTTATTCTTTTGATTTCCAAAATTCGCGCCATCTTAAATTACGACAAAATTTAACAACATCATTACCAAAACTAAAATGGTTCACATTTTGAGTCGGTGTGAAATTTAGACCTTTAGCTAATACTAAATATTCATTGTGGTTAATTACTTTGGATGACAAGTTTTTAACAGCATTTTTTTCTCTAGGAGATGGACCTTGTATATTATTAGAATATGATACTGATGGTGTTATACTGTTATTAATTTGGTTTACTAATGTGGCACGTATTGGTACAGAATCTGATACTAATGGAAATATATTGTTAGTAATTTGGTTTACTGATAGGGTGTGCATCGGAGAGGAAAGAGTACCTTGGTGAACTGCTGGGATAACATTTCGAAGTGAATTTGAATTCCTTGTTTTGTTAACATTGGAATGATTGTTTTGTTAACATTGGTTTATCATATTATCATAATCATCAAATGCTTTTTATTTTAATTTATAATCATAACGTTTTGCACGGTTCGTTATGGTACCTTAACTAAATCGTGTAAAATATTATTAATCCATTTCTTTTTGTTCGATTCCTTGAATTTAAATTTTCAACGAATTGTTCGATTTCAGAAATGTCACATATCTTGACGACGGCTGAGCCGAAATATTGATATACATTTTATAACAATCATTAATATTTAAGAAACACTAATCGCCTATTATTTTCCAGCATTCATTCTCGTCTCGCATTGTTGTGTTGCCGCTACCATTTTAATCAAGTTCCAATACCACAGCAGGAAACACCTAGCAAGCGCTGAAGGAAGAGAAGAATAAGGCGTGGAGTCACTCCTGGTCACCACAGACCAGATAAGTGCCCTTTCATTATTTTATCATTTCATTTATTTAGTAATAAACATAATTTCAATTTGAAAAATATATATATATATATATATATATATATATATATATATATATATATATATATATATATATATATATATATATATATATATATATATATGTATATATATATATATATATATATATATATATATATATATATATATATATATATATATATATATATATATATATAAGATGATTATAAAGTAAATAATTATAAAAGCCACTTACATCGTGACGAAGGATTCCCTTGATCGGATTCGGGAATGCTTTAGGTGTTAACGAGAATGATGAATGCCTCTCACTTGCGGAAAGAGGAGTAGGTTTAAGTTGGGCCCATTTTACAACTAGTAACGCTCACCCTTCATCCAATTATCTCAAAAATTAAGCTACAATCCTTCTTTATACGTAAACTCACTCAATTTCCTATTATTTCAAGGGAAATAACAAGACAAGACGAGCTACTTGACAAATGGAAGAATTTAAAATTTCGAATTTCGTTTTTTTATTTTCTAAAGGTGCGATATAAAGAAGCTGCGATCAATATTCAGCTGAAAACTTAAAACTAAAAGCGTGACATGCCCTCATATCAATGAAAGGAAGCAGTCAGCTCTTTCCTATTAGTTGGAAAGATTACCTTTAACCTAAAAGGATTATTTACAATGAACGAAACATAAAATATGTAAAAATTCAATATTTTGAAATATTTGATAGTTTTGTGTATATATTCTTTTTAGAATTGATCAATAAGATGATTATAAAGTAAATAATTATAAAAGCCACTTACATCGTGACGAAGGATTCCCTTGATCGGATTCGGGAATGCTTTAGGTGTTAACGAGAATGATGAATGCCTCTCACTTGCGGAAAGAGGAGTAGGTTTAAGTTGGGCCCATTTTACAACTAGTAACGCTCACCCTTCATCCAATTATCTCAAAAATTAAGCTACAATCCTTCTTTATACGTAAACTCACTCAATTTCCTATTATTTCAAGGGAAATAACAAGACAAGACGAGCTACTTGACAGATCGAAATTTTAAATTCTTCCATCTGTCAAGTAGCTCGTCTTGTCTTGTTATTTCCCTTGAAATAATAGGAAATTGAGTGAGTTTACGTATAAAGAACGATTGTAGCTTAAGTTTTGAGATAATTGGATGAAGGGTGAGCGTTACTAGTTGTAAAATGGGCCCAACTTAAACCTACTCCTCTTTCCGCAAGTGAGAGGCATTCATCATTCTCGTTAACACCTAAAGCATTCCCGAATCCGATCAAGGGAATCCTTCGTCACGATGTAAGTGGCTTTTATAATTATTTACTTTATAATCATCTTATTGATCAATTCTAAAAAGAATATATACACAAAACTATCAAATATTTTAATATATATATATATATATATATATATATATATATATATATATATATATATATATATATATATATATATATATATATATATATATATATATATATATATATATATATATATATATATATATATATATATATATATATATATATAGTAACATTTGATCTTTATTTCTATATAGAAACCATAGAAACTATAGAAAATGTAAAAAAGAAGAGAAAGTTTCAGAATTTCTTTATTATACAACCGAAACGTTACGTTCTGCACGGAAGAAGTCCGTGCAGCTAAATACACAAAATGCAGATAAAAGATATTGAAAATCAATAATAGAAGAATATAAAAAGCCTTTAAAGGAAAATCAGATGTAAAATATAATAAAATTGCACAATTTAAAAACGATGTAAAAAAATAATAAATAAAACGCTAGTCAGCGGAAAGGGGAGAACTCAGGGTCGGCTCTCCGCTCTTGCTTCAATTATGGATAAAATTTACAACTAAAATGGTTAAAACATTAAAACACAATAAAATGATGGCTCAGATAGTGGAAAAGGTTTGAATGTCGCGCGTTGGGCTGCAGTTCCCACGGCGAACACCAGGGCTGACGTCTGTTCCCGCTCGGCGCGCGGACGGTACGATCCTCCGCAACTATCGTACTGGTACGATACGAGACTCGGTTGGTATGGAGAAGCGGGCAGTATCCAAATATCACGCCTGTCTCGAAGGGCGAGAAGGCGGACGTAGCACGATGTGGCGGTAGTGTGTAAGGCGTCATGCGGCGAGAAGTAGGGCTTGCGATCACGAATATCGCCGTACGGTAAGGCATCCGCAGCGCAGATCACAACCGCCGCTGTAGAATTAATCCACCGAAGAATATCCAGGCGTAAAGGGACCCAAGCCTCCACAGGTGATTAAGGCCGTTTTCAATCCTCCGCGGGGATCCCAGGTAATAGTCCTAAATCACACACAGACTCCCCGGGATCTCGTTCGGAATCAAGTCGGATTCAAAAATGACCCAAATTATCTTTTGGCTGGTAGACCGCCAAACTTTTGGCGGGCCCCGGCAAGGAAACCCCTTATGCGATACGCGCGAGTTTTTAAAATCAAATTCGACATTTGAATTGCGTTATATTAAAATATTAAAATCATGTGATAATAAAATTGATTTTTATTTATAGTGGAAACTAGGATGAAATACCCATATTGCACTATCCTTAATTTAAAATCCGGAATCCAAAATCGTAAAGGAACCAATGGCCTTCGAATGCTGTCATTCTACATTCTACAAATCCATCAGAGAATAATTAAAAATATTCTGAATGTAAATTTATCAGCTAACAAAATAATTAGGAATTATGACCAAAAGACTAATCAAAAACTATAACTAAATAATTAACCGCTTTTGGCCGATATTCCAAACATCGTACCCTCTCCTTTGTTTCTGGCAACGATTCTCATCGAATCATCGCAGACGTCACTATTCGCTTCTGATTGGTCAGCCGCGCGAAAAATCCTCAGCTGGAACTGTCAAAAATTGGACACGACGCGACATCGATCGATGAAGTGAATGAATATTGTGGAAGGAAATTGTGGAAAAGCAAATCGGAAAACGCGAAGTGCGTTACAATATAAATATATATATATATATATATATATATATATATATATATATATATATATATATATATATATATATATATATATATATATATATATATATATATATATATATATATATATATATATATATATATATATATATATATATATATATATATATATATATATATATATATATATATATATATATATATATATATATATATATATATATATATATATATATATATATATATATATATATATATATATATATATATATATATATATATATATATATATATATATATATATATATATATATATATATATATTGGCAGTTTTAAGCAACTTACAATCAAGTAAAATTTTTGGTAGGAGCGGCTGAAATTTTCTTATAATAATAACAATAGACATAACATAATAGTTCCCTTTCTGTAACGGCAGTCGTTTTTTTTATTCTTTTTAGTATATTTACTTGTATTAATAAATGATCTAATATTTCAGCACAAATTCCGAAACGTCCTTCAATGATTATCATTTGTTATATAACTGTATTGAGTAGATCTTCTCAGTGACTTAGCGACCTGAGAGAATGCTAAAGCAACGCCCACTTATCGGGATTCGAATCTCAAATATTTGCTTTTAGTTACGGCATGTCTATTGTCGATCTTACTTTCAATTTCTTTCGCTTACGGCGATGTGCATACAAGGAGTTGTGACCGCTATTCGGGAAGTTTAAACAATTATCGAAGCTGAACGACGACGCTGAATTATTTTATTAAATATTCATGTTTATCATTGGCAAATAAAATATTTGCAGATTTTATCGCCTTTGGAGCTCGTAAAGATGCCAGTACGCCATATGTCCATATACTTGCACTCCTCTATCGTGTACTCTCCCAATCTCCTCTATCGTGTACACACCATCCTATCTCCATGAGCTTTTCGAATAATTACGTTCCACAGTCTCCTACTTCGTTCAGCCTCAGACAATTTACTCAAAATTCCCTGTCATAATACTGATTTCTATGGGCCCGATTGCGTTTCTTTGTGAACTAAAACTGAAAATAGTTCAAACGAACCAGATAGAGCAAAACGTTAGAGCGGAAAATGAAACGAACTTTGAACGGGTGGAATTTGTTTTCTTCTTTTAACGAATGTGTGAGTCATCGGTACATACATATATTGACGAATTTATGGCCAGGCGCGCACTGCGGTGCGTATTATTTCCGGGGAATTTGTAGACTATTAACGCAAATGGAACCGCGCGCACTATAGAAAGAAAGGGCCGGATTTAAATTCTGTGGGTTGCTAACAAATAATATATATTTCATTGTATTTTAATTAATTATAAGCATTGATAAAAAAATAATAATAATAAGTCAAGTCACGCAGGCGTAAAGTAGTAACAAGTCTTTACGAAAAAGTGCGCGCCCGTTGTATGTTACGTAATTAATAAATTAATGGTAAAAACACATTTTTAAAAACTAGCTTTTATTAAAATGCTCTGGCCCGAGCCGACCCTAGGTGCAGCAGCCATGTCATAGTGGAACTAAGAACGGGCTACCATAATTGAATGCTATACAAAATTTACTTTCTGTGCTGTCGACCGTTGAGGAGTCCCCTCGTTGGAGGCCAACTCTGGACGCAGCAGCCATGCCATGGTGAAACTTATAACGGGCTATCATACATAGTTGAATGCGTATACAAAATTTCGTGTCTGTGTTGTTGACCGTTTATAAGTACCCTCGTCAGGAGCCGATCCTGGGTGCAGAATCAGGGCATGCTCACCATAAAAATGAATTGTCAACGAAACTGAACCAACGTGTAAAGTTTATCTTCATAGGATAAAAGGATGTGGTTCTAATTTTGCTTGTAAGATTTGACCTAAACAAACATACTGACAAACATTGCAATGTAAATAAAAGCTTGTAAAAAATAACCTCCCAGGTTAACAGGTTAATCCATTGCTTTTGGAGTTGGTGCATTCTGGAACGGAGAAGGAACTGTCAATTTTTGTTAAATTTGTTGAAAATATTATCCATAAAAAATGTTATTTATAGTTTATATTATTATTTTAATAATAATAATAATAATAATAAACTCTTTATTTGCACTTAATGAGGATACAAAAAGGCGAGCTTATTGCCACATGGCAATGTCTTACAACTAACCTAACCTATTTTATTATTATTATTTTATCTTATTATTTTATTACTATTATTCATAGTTTCATTTTTAATGTGATGTAAATATATTGTGATTTTTTAACACTACTTTATATCTAATCTCTAATCTCTAGTAAAACCGAGCGCCTTCCCGACTCGCGTGCGTTCGCTTAACTTTTTACGCACCAAGGTACGACACTAACTATGGTTTCATTTCGATATTCGCATATTTAACCACCAAAATTGACAATCCTTTATTAAGGTGGTTCGTGAAAAGCTAACTATCAGATCGGATTGAGTTAGCATTCCGCACTTTCATATGCACATACAAGCACACACACACACGCACATACACGCACACACACATACACTATCTCCATCACACAAATACTCACCAACACCCACACACTCACACGAGTTTTATTGAATCGGCATCAATCAAGGGGGTGAATCAGCACGAGCAACTAAGCAACTTTTACTAAAAATATTTGGAAAAAACAAACATTTAAAAAATATATATTTTTGACTTTTTTTTGAAAATTTGAAGAATCTGACTGTTAAAGAAAAGTTTAGCAAGCGTTTGAGCGCGCTGTGCCATCTAACGATAATTGAAATATCGTTAATAAGCGATGTTAGCGATTTTATACCTACTGCTAGATAGCGTATCGTGCTCAGCGCTTTTTATACCGATTTTCAACAAAAAAAAACAATTTCCATAATATTATAATTAAAAAAAAATTTTTAAAATGACGCATGTCAACAAGTCCCTTTTGTAATTTTGAGCGATTTATTAGTCTGGGTGTATTACACCCAACCTTACGCACGCCGGGTTAAGTAGCGGCCATCCCCTTATTTCATCATCATCATCATGGACCAGTTGCTCTGGGTTCTCAAATCCCGAATTCGCGTGAACGTTACAAATAAATTACATTTTAATGATTCATTGTAAAAGCACAGAGGTCAACAACCCGTGAATCGGGGCTAATTGCTTGATTCATTTGCGCGATCAAACGATGATAAGAGGATGATTGATTTATAAGATTATGGATGATGAGGAAGCCTACGTACTCGATTCTTACACAAAGTTTTAAATTGATTTTTAATTGAATTTTCCAAATTTTAACAGCTTTGACAGCCTATTAGCTCGCTGACAATTTTAACAGCCTATTAGCTCGCTGCGGTGTAATCGCCCTAATTTACTTTCCCGGCCCACCAACCAACGCGGAGGGAAAGTTTGTGAACGCGCTAAAAAAAATCGACATTATACAAATAGACAATTATATAAATAACCCCCTTCCCTGCCCCCCTCCCCCCTAGATGATTAAGACTATTTTCAGCTTGAATTCTGTCTGTTAATATGTGTGTGTGTGTGTGTATGTGCCTGTGTATGTGTCTGTGTGTATGTCTGTGTATGTGTGTGTGTGTATGTGTGTATGTGTGTGTGTGTGTGTGTTCCTCCACGATAGCACCCAAACGCTTCATCCGATTGAGCTGAAATTTGGCATGCAGGCATCATTCGGTCATGGCAAGAGTTGAAAAGATCGTGGTGTAATATGGAGGTCGAGCTATTCATATTTCAATCTTGACATATTGGACTTAGATACATAATTTGGTCATGGCAAGAAATGAAAAGATTGTGGTTGAAGTCGGTCCACAAAAGGGCGCGCTATTCGTACTTCAATCACGAAATATAGCTGTTAGAGGCTTGTGTAGACCTTTTTGGACTAAAATTACGTTGTGAAATTTTGGTCAAGATATATCGTATACATGCGACGCAAATTATATAATATTTATTCAAATTAATAAAGTTAATTTTTGGAAAAATACTACTTTAATACAACAGAAAATACTACAAATATACTACGAATTGGCACTTGTGCGGAGGTTGGGTTGGCGCGAGGGGGAAGGGTGGGGTGGCGGGGAGGCTTGTCTACTTGCCGGGAAACCTTGAGTTGACATCGTTTTTTTATATAAGAGTTACTACAGTGTCTTTTCAGGCTGATATACGAGGGTCACACTGATATTTTCCAGAAAGAAGAAGAAAAAATAGGTTGTGTTACCCCAAGATTTTCCCGGCAAGTAGCCAAGGGCTGATTTCATTGTCTGTCCGGGACCGGCTTCCAGGCTCTGACCCTGCGGACGCACGGCAAAATAATATCAGCGACGAACGACGCTATCCAGCGACAATCATTCAAATGTATGGCGGAATTAAAATATTATTATTGTAGTTTGTATATGATATATTCGAACCGAATTTTCGCATCGAGATTGATATATGACTAGTACGTCCCTGGTGGGTCGATTTCAATCACGATCTTTTCAACTCTTGCCATGACTACATTTAGTCAGATGCAGGCATTATGCCTACATATAAATTGCGCATTCACAATACTTTCCCTCCTGGTCGGTTTAGGAGCTAATGGGCCCTGTTGCAGTTAGGCCACGAAGACCCATTCGTTTAGGGTCGGCCATGCTCACGGGTCAACACCCATCCAGCGGCCTCTGCGCTGAAGGGACAGCCAAGGTAGGACGCTGGCCTGCGTGCCAGTCTCCCCTAGGAGTCAACCTTCTGGTGCTTCTGGACGGTTTGCGCACCGTGCGGCGTCAGCCAATCGATTGTGCACTCCGTCTAACAACCGGGGGAGTCTGGGAACAGTAATGTTTCCTATAGAGCGGGGGTGTTTGTTAACCTTATGGCAACTGCAACAACCATTCGGCCACCCGATCCTGGGTGAATAAGTCGGGCAAAGGATGCCGTGGTCCGCGATAGATTCGGTAGACACCGTATCACCGCTTCATAAAGGAGAGGACCGCGCAAGCGACCTCGATCATGTAACCAGTCAGAAGGCAGGAAGTATCCTGAAGGTTAATTCTAAACGGATATATCTTTCCAAACTGGTAGTCAGGGGGCGAGGCTGCCCGCTGTGTACCTTTCCCGGTGCCTCGCCGTAAGGCATTGGCCTCTGACGGGCAGCTGGCGTAACTAGACAGTGGATTGTTTTTCGTCCTAAGTCTTCTGCGCTCACCTAACGGGAGACCGAACGATCTAATATCGTTAAAACTTCTTGAGGTGACTGGTTCTTCCATTGAAATTGCCAGCTCTAGTTGGTCGGTTGGTGGGCCGGGAAAGTTAAATTACAATGAATAACCGAAAATAAAATTATTGTTTCTCAAAATATATAAACCAATTTTCATAATTTGAATGTACTTAAGATGAAGACGACTTTCAGACAGCGACACTACTCTTTGATAGCTACAAGACTTTATAATAAATTAAGCAATGACATAAAAACCAGCCCCAATGGTCATTTGTTTAAAAGCAAAATAAATAAATGGCTGTTGCAAGAAGAGCGTTTATCTATCCATGCCATGATCGATGTAGTAGAATAAGTTGAAGTTGACTTAACATATATTGTGTTTATATGTATGTATGTGTGTATATGTGTATTCTAATGTATTTAGTATTTCTATTTCCTATATAATATTGTAATTTTTATTAAAATTTTATTATTATATATTTTTTAATATTATTATATATACATTATTATTATTATTGTGTTTGGGTGGTTCATCGACCTTCGTTTTAAATGTACTAGCCAGTGAATGAAAGAGGAAAGTTTTTGCCATTTGTTTTATATTATACTTATTGTAAATGGTTAATTTGATAATTCCAATAAAAATAAAATAACTATATAAATAAAATAACATTTATTACACTCCTCCGTGGTGACCTGGGAAGCATGATTTTCATATTCTTCGACAAAGAAGAGGCAACAGCAAAGCAAAACAAAGAAGAGGCAACAGAAAAGCAGTTAAAGTTTAATCTGTTTTAAACGCAGGTATGAATTATACAACCTCGCATATAGTTTTAATACACATTTTCCCTTATTTATAAATAAATAAGCGATAAAATTAATTTATTATGGTTTTTGGGGATCTTCGTCTTTCGATTGCCGGTGAACGACATCATAATATCTGTTTTTAAACACAAATGCTGTAAACTTTTTTAATTGTGGGGATTTAAAAACGGTTTGGTTATCGCTCAAGCGACCCTTTTAGCAGAACGAGGAGATAAATAAAGAAAGCTCGAAACCCGGCTCGGCTGTTTTAAAAATCATTGAGATTATACATCTCTGACAATATAAATTACCTGTTTATATGCAAGAATGAATTCTGATTGTTATGCATATTAAGCAATATTTTTATTTGGATTTATTTTATAATTATTTTTGACCACCTTAATTATTAATGATTATAATGATTTTTTAACGATTAATTTGCATGTTTTTTTTATAACAATTTTGTAACCATTTTGATCTCACCTTATAAAACCTTATATTCACAAAATTACATTTATTCATTTCAATTTAGTCTTCAATTTCAATTAGACAAAATTTTTACAAAAAAAAAGACTCCAGTTTTTTTATATAAATGCAGCAGCCATGTCACTTAGAACGGGCTATTATAATTGTTTGCGTATACAAAATTTCGTGTCTATGCTGGTGACTGTTGAGAAATTACCTTATTGGAAGCCAACCCTGGATGCCGCAGTCTTGTCGTGGTCAAACTTAGAACGGCTGACGTAACTGCATGTATATATAAAGTTTGATATCTGTGCTGTTGACCGTTGAGACGTTCCCTTATTGGAAGCCAACTCTGGATGCCGCAGTCCTGTCTTGGTGAAACTTAGAACGGGCTGTCATAACTGCATGCATATATAAAGTTTGATGTCTGTGCTGTTAACCGTTGAGGAGTTCATTCGTTGGAAGCCAACCCTGGGTGCCCAGTCCTGTCTTATAATCATAACTAAATCCGTATACAAAATTTCGTGTCTGTGCTGGTGACCGTTTTAAGGAGTCCCTCGATGGGAGCTGACCCTGGGTGTGGATCCAGGTCATGCTTACCATAAAAAAATAATTGTCAGCGGAACTGAAACAACATGTAAATTGTCAAATTCATATAATATTTGAGGATTTCCCTCAATTCCTCATGGACCCCATCATCAGAACAGGATTTTGATAAAAATGGGACCAATCTGAAAGTATATCCTTTCAAATTGGTTCATAAATAACGGAGTTCTGAGGTAACAAACATAAAAAAGATACAATCGAATTGGAAACCTCCTCCTTTATTTTGAAATCGGTTTAAAATTGGTGTCTTCCTTGGAACAGGCGTTGCCTAGTTAGGAATGACGCAAGATAATTTTGTTAAAATGATAACTTTGGAAAATATTTAAAAATAAAATTTAATTCAATTACTATTTTTAATTAATTTAGTTTTTTATTTTTAATTTCTAACTGTTGATTTCTCACCCACCAGAAAGCTGATGCTATTCGCATTGTGTTTTTTTTAAATTTATTTATTTGGTAATTTACAATTATCTACAGTAAATGGACGTATACAATTACAATGTCATCGCCGAGAATACAGTAGCAAAAATCTGATAACATGTTATGCCAGAAACTGTTACCACTGATCCTATTTTAATGTCGCCTAACTTGGCAATGGCCTGTTCTAAAGCGGATATTGAAATTGTTTTAAATATCTTATGAACCAATATAAAAACTAAGTAATGTAGAATATAGAAGAAGCAGTCATGTAAAAAAAGAAATTGTTACAAGCTGGAAAATTAAATATAAAATTTATAATATGAAGGAAAAAGGAAAAATGAAAGTGTACAAGTACACCTTCATTTTTGCTAATATTATTTTACAACTTGATTGCCTGCATGCTGTAAGTTTCATTCATCTATTGATTTAAAGCGATGAGACACACGTCAGTCCCAAAGGCCAATATTCCATAAAGTAATACAAGTATAAAGATTAAATTATAATTTGAACCACTGAATGCTTTATGAGTTGGACCATTGTTTATGTATGGTGTTAGATTGCCAAATGACTAGGGTTGTCGACTACAGCGGGCAAGCCCGTCACCTCAGGAAGTTTTAACGATTAGTCGTTCTATCTCCCTGGAGTGAGCGCAGAAGACTTGGACAAAACAGTCCACCGTCAAGCTCCGCCACAAATCCGTAAGAGGCCAACGCCTTAACCGCGAGATAGCCAGGAGTGTTACCCGGCGGGCTTACACTCACGCCCTTACTGCCAATTGTGACCAGATTACTCCAGTCTCTCGATTGGTTACGAGTTCGAGGTCGCTTGCGCGGTCCTCTCCCTTACGAAGCGGTGAAACGGTGTTTACCGAATCTATCGCGGACCACAGCGTCTTTTGCCCGGCTGTTCACCCAGGATCGGATAGCCAATGGCCGTTTCAAGAGCAGTCGCCGTAAGGTCCGCAACTAACCCCGCTCTATAGGAAACAGTACTGCTTCCAGACTCCCCCGACTGTTAGTCAGACTGCACAGTCGTTTGGCTTACGCTGCACGGTGCGCAGACCGTCCAGGCCAAATGCCATAATACGTGTGGCAACTCTTTTGCGCCGGCGACAGCCAGGTCGCGCTGATAGCCTTTTTCGCGGGAAACTAATAGCAATTTGTTTGGCCATCTCTAATATCAATGATAACGAATAGTTTTTTTTAATAAAGGGCTGATTAATTATTAAAAAAAACTTATTATTTAACCTTTGGACTATGATTCAAAAAGTAGGTAAAAAATATTTAGGTTTTTTCATTAGATTTCTTAATAACAATAGTTGTTTACAATATACCAGTTTTTTTACGCTATAGACTCATTTATTATACTTTTTTTGTATTTAGAATCGTTTTCACAATTTTACGTATCATATACACTATGGGGGTTTCGGTTTTTTTATTTTTATATTTTTTTGTTTTTGTACTCGAACGTACGGGATACGGCTTGTAAAGTTTGGACGATAATTTTCCTGACGCATCACGTAAGTTTGTATAGGTAAGGCGGTTGAACAATAATAACAATAAATTATTAGTGCCATCTATCGTATTTATATATAGGTTGATTACATTACAGAAATTAAACGGAGATATTAGAAAGCCTTCTATTAGTCTATTTGAACTTTATAAGTGCCTAATTATTGTGCATATCATATTCGTTAAATCAATTTACGGATGCTCCGTTACGGCCCCATTGTCGCGTGTTATCTCTGTAAATATCCAGTGCTTAAAGGCGTTGGCGCATTCTGTTATAATCATGATGTCTATAATATTCTCAATCAGTCCTTTTATAAACCCAGGCATACGGGACGATCATCGCTAACCGCCCGCGCCAATATCCGAAATCCTGTCCTTTGCTGTTTTGCGCCAGAAGAGACAAGGACGCGCGCAGTGCGCTATCTCGCTTAGGGAAGCAGCTCTCGAAACGTCATTGCTTGCATTGTAGTAGTACTGTAGAACTCCAATCATCCGAACTTCGACTATCCGAATGGCTGATTATCCGAAATTAAAAATGAAAAAAAAATAAGATGGAAACGTACGGATTGTTGATAATGTACTAACTCATCCCACCGAAGAATTGTTGGAAAAAGGGAATGGCCAGTTTAAAACAATCCTTTGACCACCAAGCGTCACAAGCTTGTTGCAACTAATGAACCAGTCTGTTATCGAAACTCTGAAATGCCATTACAAAGGGAAACTTCTAAGGAAACTTTTGGTAGGCCATCAGTTTTTTTTTCTTCAAAAATAGTTTGTGTTCTTCCATTTTTAACATAGATACAGTAATTAATTAAAAATAGACCCTTTTTTCGGAAAAGAAAAGTAAATATCCGATTTTTTGATTATCCGAATGGGGTCTGGTTTTAATTGGTTCGGTTACTAGCAAATTCCGTTAGATAGAGCTTTTAAAAACAGTGCTACTCGTTGCGTTGTTGGGGAAAATGGGATTTTTTTGAATAATCAAGATATTGTGCAATTTTGTAAATATTTTTGTTAGTCCAACAACCAAAAGCCCAGTGGGCACCCTAGCACTGTGCGCCCTGGTGCAAGCACCATCTCGCACCGTAGTATCTACGCCACTGTTTGTGTTATCATTACATTACATTACATTTTCGTCGTGTCCAATTGACGGCTAAAGACCGCTCTTGGACGTTTCAAAATAATTGTGCTAGGTAGTAAGTCTCGTTACTACTCTTTACTGAACATACATAGGTAGTCAAGAATTAACTACTAGATTGTCAAACTATAAATATAAATAATCAAAATAGAAGCCTAATATTTGAAGTAGTTAGTAATTTGAAAAGATACGTAGTAAAATTATTCATCGTAATATTCAAATTGTCAGTAAAATGTTAAATAATCAAATTAAATCTACGTTATGCATTTTAAACTAAAAATACATATATAAGACCATATAAAATAATCAGACAATAAGGCTCTACTTTTTTAAGTAATTTAAATAGGCACAATATTTGAAAAATCATGGCCCTCAAATTCGGCCAGATTATAGAAAGGGTGGGCTATCAGCATCTCCTTGATGTTTTTTTTTAATTTTATGTCCTCCAGCTGTTTAAATTTTGTAGGGAGTAGATTATAAAATTTAATGCTAAGATACAAGTAGCTTTTCTGTACTTTTGCCAGTCGTATTCGGGGTACGCATAAAATCGTCCACTTAATTCTTGTAAATATTTAACTTGAACTGACTTTAACATTGAGACATGACGAAAATAATCTAATTTCTATATACTATCCAGCCCACTGTTGGAATGCATAATTATTTTTAATAAGGATTTAATATAAATAGGAAATCGCCTAAGGCGCCGTAGGGGGGTGGGGAGGGAAGCCGCTCTTGAAATCCTCAACCCCCTAAGGGAGTATCCATTAATTACGTGAGGCGTTTAGGGGGGAAGTGGATTAAGCCGAATCTCACCCAATCTCTCATCCCTTTTATTGTTAGATGTTCTCACTGTGATTCTAGACTACGGTATTAGTAGTCTTAAATATTCTTAACAGACTTAATAGTCCTAACAGCCTTAAATAAAAATATTTGGGCAAATAATGTTTTTTTAAATAAATCTAACGCAATCAAGCACAGATAAACGTATTTAGCTACACTAAAAATACGCATTTTGGAATACCCACTTAAGGTTGGGGGGGGGGGGGAGGGGGTACGAGTTAAATCTCACGACATCTCACCAGGGGCACAGTATACCCCAACCAGTAGCTTTACTCTTGAGCTACAGGGCATTGAGGGAAGAGGGTGCGAGGAATGAGGGCAGAGGGGTACGTCCCGACGAATGCCTTTGGTTAGCATTACGCGCAGGCAAAGGCTGGCGACATTTCGAACGTTTGGATATCTGTGTGGGCCGAGTAGCGGCACATCTAGCGGCCATACCCGAGCCCTTACTTAATTTTGTTCTAAGAAAAGATACTGTCTGGTGGTATACTGTGCCAGGGGAGAGAGTTGAGGGGTCGAAAAATCGCAAAAATAGCCTAACTTTATTATTGTGCGCCCCTTAAACTTACAGCGTAAGGATTCCGCCAAATAGGTATAAGCGATTAGCTAAAAGTTCAATTGCCAAAAAGTTTGGGAACAGCCGACATGATGGCATTGGGACTTCTCGTGCAATAATAGGGAATGCTTATGACATTTACATCTCGTATGTCAACATCTGACATTATTATATAATTGCAAAAATCTGCCACAATACGATGAACGCGAGAAATATAAAATGATAATTTTCAAAGTTCAATGTTAACGTAAATTTACGATACAGACGACGATATGAATTACGATAAATATTTTGCTTATGCAGTTTTATTTATTTGGACATAAGAAGACATATATAAGTGGCATAATATTACTGCGAATATGCTTAAAAGCACTGCTAATGTGCTACTTATTTATAAGTACTAATAGTACATTAAAGTAGATAATTATATTATGATAAGGAATAACGAAAAATAACATTTTAATTTCTCGGCAAAGGGAAAATATTGTGAACGCGCTAAAAAATCTAGATAAAGAGAGATATGTACATCCCCCCCCCCCTCCAGACGATTAGAACTGTTTCCAGACTGAAGTCTGTCTGTGAGTCCGTGTGTGTGTATATCCTCCACGATATCGCCCAAACACAATATCCGATTGATCTGAAAATTGGCATGCAGGCATCATTTGGTCACGGCAAGAGTAAAAGGATTGTGGCTAAAGTCGGTCCACCAGAGGGCGCTAGTCATACTTCAATCTCGAAATATTGCAGTTAGATACTTGAAATCGGTGCACAGAGGCCTTGTTGGTCCGAAATCACTTTGTGAAAGTTTATTTGGAATATCTCGTATACATGCGAAGCAAATAACTTTTAAAATCGGTCATATTTAAGTTATTACTACTTACATAATTTAATAAATTAATAGTTTAAAAAAAACACTAAAAACACGCCTTTATAAATGCACGTAAAAACCACATCTTAAAACCTAATCGTGGTCAAAGTTCATTCCAAGACTTTTCTAACAAGTTCAAACACAGCTATGATACGATGTTCCATCATGAAGTTCCAGTTCATATCTTCCGACTCCATCATCAGATCAGTTCGACAGTACCATATTATTGTATTGTAATCAGAACTACATACAGCTGCCAATTTTCATGACGCTACGATCCTTGGAAGATGGTTAAATTAGTTACCTTAGATTCCATTACATAGTTACATACAGGTCGACTTAATAAAAGCGTGTAAAAAAAAAAATAATGCCACGGAAAATACCACAAATATACTACGAATTAAAGAGCGCGGGGAGTTTGGTTTTGCTCAGAAGAGAGAAAGGGATAGGGGTTGAGGGGAGGGCTTTATCTACTACAGAGAAAGTATTGGGGTGACAAGCGATTTTGTTATTTACTTACTCTTTGTCTAATTGGAGAGTCTGCCCTTTCTTAGATTGCCACAGAGTAACATTAAAAAATCAATTTCAGAACTTCCAACCGGTATATTAATTAAAACATTTCTTCATTGTTTTGAATTAATTTAAAAGGTACTTCGATTTATTGAGGTTAAATGGGTTTTGTTTGAGGTTAAATGAGGTTAAATGAGGTTAAATGAGGTTATTTGAGGTTAAATGGGTTTTGTTTGATGACAAATGTTTTATATAGTTAAAAAATGACAATTAAAAGCATTTTTCATAGTTTTCACTAACTTAGAGAGTTTAGAAGTTTTCCCATAGCATTTAGGAGTTTTACAAAATTAAACTACAATCAAATTGCACTTTAAGTCATTCCCATATGATATATAAAATAAACACAAATAGTTAGTTAAATTGCTACAAAACTGAGATTACGGAATGATCTTTTTCAGGTTGATTATAGAAGTTCTTTTATTTTTATTTTGTCAAATATATCTTATTTTTTAACACAAAAAAAAAATTGATTGTATTTTTAGTTGTACTTGTGTCGGGCGTTACCCAACTTTACCCTATATAGCAGAAAAATCCTACTCGTAATAAAAAAAAACATTATGGCTGGATTAACATAGCAGGCAATAGCATATAAATAAATAGAGAACAGGACCTTGCATGATGACAAGAAAGACAGAGGTCGCCGACTCGGCAATAATTTCGGAATTCAACGAATGGCTTTCATTATATTTTAATATAACCGAAGGACAACAGGAAAGAAGTACCATCTTTACACTTTGACATAATCGTGACTCACGAATCACGTATAGGAACATCGTTAGGATGTGGCCTATGACCCTGTAAAACTAACTAAGTGATATCATGACCAACAAACACATGTATGATAACATTTTCAAATTGCATATAAAATATGTTATTGTTTAGTAGATCCGGTTAATTCTTTACTTGAGGGCTCTGATAGCGTCATCGATGAGATCTTGCTGTGTGACTCCAATCTAGCTCCTGGGCAGCAGTCAAAAAAATCAATTTCAATGTCAATAAAGAAGCTATTTCATAACTTTTCTCGTAACGAAATTAATCTACCAACAAACATATATATTTTAAAATATGCAAAAATAGTATGTGTGAACAAATGACAGTGATGCGTGATAAGTTAATTAAAACGACAATGTGTCCTAATTGATCAATTGATATAAATTTCAATATTATGTTGATTTTAACTATGCAATCCATGATTTACATCATATTAATTGGTGGATTGATGAGATAAAATATTTTTAAGGCATTTATTTGTTATTAATTGTCAGAATATCCGAAATAAGAATACTAGAATTGTCAGAATAGCCGAATAAACAATGCATGACATTTATTATTTGAGGATGTAGCTGCCTATTAAAGATATGAATATGGTTGTTTATAAAATCTACGTCAAGACTATATGACATTGTTAATCGGACAATGACCTATTAAAAACTCATGAAACTATGAAGATTCTCTAACAGTTATGTATAAATGTCGATCTTTTAGAAAAAATTTTTTTTTCTCTGATGCTATTACCAGTAACATTTATTTATAATGCTATAACATTACCATAGTACACGTCTATTACCCAGTCTAATAGAAATATTTTGTATTTATTTTATGTTATGTACATGCTTTCTGAAAAAAGATATGTATTACTTACTAAAAGTAGTTTTGTAAAAAAACAGAAAAAAACAAGATTTTTAAAATTTTATTTTGCACTTTCTGGATGCCCCGGTGAAAAAGTAGGTAATAGAGTACAGAATGAGATATACATTTAGGAAACTTTAATGTACATTACTCTAGCTAAATAACGAACACATAAATATTTCAGAAATAATAAAAACACGACTGCCGTTACAGAAACTGAACTATTGTATTTATAACAAGGTAGAGAGGACGAGTAAAGTAAATTACTGTCTCCTTTTTAACTACAGATATTTAAAAAAAACAGTATTATTTTGTTGTTATGTTCAATTGAAATCAAAGCATATTTAATTATTTACCTTTTCATCCTGACATTTTTTGATTATCTTCTTTATATTTGATACATTGATGCAATGCATCTTTCATTATCCTAATGACATTTGATTGAAACCTCAATTAATTATATAAAATTTAACGCCCTCTATACTCATTTGTATGTGCTCTTTCGAACTATCTTTTTACATTAGTACCATTTCTGGTCGCTTGATGTAATTTAGTGTTTATTAGTGTAAACAAAATTGATGTGAGCGATTTGTCCCCCTTCCCATGTATTGAGGGATTTGACCCCCTTCCCATGTATTGAGGGATTTTTGACCATAATCAACCATTATTCTGAAGGTCAAAAATATATATTTCATTGAGGTACCCGATTTTCCGTTAACTTCTGTAATCATTTGTAATACTTTACTTGTAAATATCTATATCACGGTTTTTTTTGAAATATTTGTGGTTTATGTATTTATCAAAATAGATACATGTATATTTCCGAAATATACTTAATCAGACCTTTCATTTGATACTAAACAAGATATATTTATGTTAACTTATTGACGTTTAGACCTTTGGACAATAAGACAACTACTTGCTTGATATTTGGACAGTTAAGGTACCCTAAGACACTCGCGATGACATAGCGATTCTGACAATACTAGACACTTCTAAATCGGTTCAAGCGTTTAGAAGTTATGGCGGAATGAAGAAACGGAAAACTTACATAAACGAACCCTGAACATATTACGCTCTCTTCTTGTTGGGCAGTCGTGTTAAAAATAGTGTTATATTTTTAATGGTGTTACGGTTTCAACATTATTTAATATCTTATCTAGTAAGAAAATCATATTAAAAAAAAAAATTAGGAGAAAAATAATTGACATGTTCTTAATGTTTCAATTCACTAATATTTGTAATGAAACTCGCGGTAGTAGTTTATTACTAAAAATAGAGGAAAAAAACAAAAATAAATGAATGACCAATATTGCCCCAGTCGGCGGCAAACAAAAGTGTTGTGCCTATGTCTGTCTGGGTTTGTGAAGGCGTTGTCTCAAGAACGCGTTGTTCGATTAAAACAATTCTTTCGCTAATAGGTTTTGTTCATCAATGGTAAGAGCTGATTAGATGTGGGTATCGTACCTACTAAGTAAATATAAGCTTTCATACAAAGAGCCATTTTTGAAATCACCTTTTTAACCGTACAATCCGTTCGTCGGGCGGAATTGCCGAATGAGTAGCGAACGGTTTCGTGCAGCTTGGGCCATAAGATCCACCGTGTTCTCGAAACAGTCCAACTCATGATTAAACTCCTCCTCGTGTGAAAGGCTGCCCCGGGTAAGACTCTATCATCTTAGGCCTCACGGCTTGTGGATCGGTTTCTCCTGGGGGATTGCCTCCCGGCTATTTGACAATTTGCGCACCGTTTGGCGACGCCAATCGGTTTTACACTCTGACTAATTGCTGAAGGAGTTTGTTTCCTATAGAAATAAACTGTCTCCTAAACAGCGGGGGTTGATGTCGACCTGTCGTCAACCACTCTTGAAATGACCGATTGGTTACCTGATCCTGAATTAAGAGCCAGGCAAAAGATACCATTATTCTGCGATAGATTCAAACTGAATCCCCGCTAAATATACAGCAAGTAGAGGTCGCGCAAGCGACGTCGGACCCGTCACCACTCGGAATATTGGAGGTATCCCGAAGGTTAATTCCAGACGGATATATCCTTCAAAAACTAGTAGACAGGGAAGACTGCCTGCTGGATACATTTCCGTAAGGGGTTGGCCTCTGTCGGGCATGTTGGCTTAGTTAGACGGTAGATTTATATTATCTCTACTAAGTCATCTACCCTCACCTGACGGAGAACTTCCTGAGGTGGCGGGTTCGCCCGTTGTAGTTGACAAGCCTAAAGGCTTGTCAACTAGGTAAACAATATATAGTTGATTATGGTGTCAGGGCAAAACAGGTGCGGAATGACTAGTGTAAGTCGGGCAAGTCCGGGCGGAGTGCGCAATAAGTAGGATAAGACGGGGCGGGCTAGGAAAGAGGTGCAGAATCAGTAGGGTAAGACTAGGCTATTCCGGGCGGAGGTACATAAAAAATATCGTTCTTTCATAAATATGCTACTTTTTAAAAATATCAGAATTTTCGTAATATCATTTCATAGAATACCGTACATTAAAAACATAGTTTTATAAAATGCCATTCTTTTTTAAATATCATTCTTTTAGAAATAATCGTACTTTTCGAAAATATCAGTCTAGAAAACATCTTTTGGCGTATTTTAGGATATTTTTTTTTGCATACATTTATGCTTCTGTTTCTCCACTGCTGCCACTTGGCGAGCGAGCCGAACAGTAGATTAGGCAGGGAAGTACTGCGCTGACTTTCGCGATCTTTTGCGAAGCCTGTTACACGAGACGAAGTCAGGCATACATTTACCTGATTTATTGCAGACCTGTTTTTATTAATATGTCATCGACTCATTCTTAAAACATTAATAAAAATTCTAACTATTTTAAATATTTTTAAAACTCTTTCAGATAAGGCCACAATCGACAGATTGTGGCCTCTAATCATCGGTTTTGCACGATTATTCTTACGCTGATTGTAAATAGTATACAATATTTCGTATAACTTGATTTCAATAGCTAATCTATGGTCAAAGCAATCTTCTAGATATTATTATTTGGTAACAACTTCAATCTAATCAAGCAATCATACTTAGTAAAGTTACTATTGAGGACTTAATGAAGCGTATTATCAACGCCGAGAAGTACCACCTCAACGAGTAGTACTTACATCTCTTTTTAATCTCGACACATGAGGTCACTATAATTAATTATATTTGATTTTATTGGCACATGCATTAATAATTATATTATTATAATAATTCACTGTGCAAGAATAATAAACTGGATGTAGGTACGTCGCGGAGGTTTTTAACCCTTTATACTGCCACAATTTTCTTTCCAAAATTCCACGGCACACTATGTATGTACGTATAGCCAAGGGCACATCAAGCTTTAAATTGTGTTACATAATAGACGAACATTTAACAAAAAAAACCGACGCCATTTTTTTATAAGTGCAGCAGTAATGTCATGGTGATACTTAAAACGGGCTACCATAATTGAATGCGTATACAAAATATTGTGTCTGTGCTGTTGGCCGTTGAGGAGTTCCCTCGTTGAAAGCAAACCCTGGGTGTTGCAGTCCTGTCTTAATATCTTTATGTCTTTAGAACGGGCTGTCGTAATTAAATGTATATACAAAATTTCGTGTATGTGCTGTCGACCATTGAGGAGTCCCTGGGTACAGCAGTCATGACATGGTGAAACTTAGAACGGCTACCATAACTGAATGAGTATACGAAGTTTCGTGTCTGTGCTGTTGACCGTTAAGGAGTCCCCTCGTCAGGATCCAACCCAGGGTGTAGAATAAGAACATGCTTACCATAAAACAATATACATTTTCATCGGAATTAAACCAACATGAAAATTTTCAACTTCATATGATAATGTTTGAGGAGTTCGCTCAATTAGTCATGGATCTCATCATCAGAACAGGATTTTGATAAGAATGGGACCAATCTGTAAGTATATCCATTGAAATAAAAATAAGATTTTTCCAAATCGGTTCATAAATGGCAGAGTTCTGAGGTAACAAATATATTTTTATAAAAATATACCACCAAATTGATAACCTCCTTCTTTTTTTGAAGTTGGTTAAAAACAGTATTATCCCAACGACATAGAATACCTACCACGAAGTAAGAAATAGAAATAGAAATAGAAATATTTTTATTGTCCGAAATTGTGGTGGTACATTTATGGTGATAATGCGTAAAACTATGTATCTCACAATTACCTGTTATTAAAACAGATTGACAAATTTACTTATCTGCTAAATTGACTTATCTGCTAATTATAATATCTTATTAAAAATGCAATTATTTCACTGGTTTAACATGAAAAAAAAATTTAAACAGACCGGATAAGTAGAGCTAACAATAGAAGACAATTAGAAAAAATAATTCACCAATAATATAAAAAATAAAGAAAAAATCAAAAATCAAGGAATAATCAAAATTCCGCCTATAAATACGAAATGTATATAATTTAAAATGTAACAGTAGAAAACAATTAATAAAAAATAATTCATCAATAATATAAAAAATAATCAAAAAAATCAAAATCAAGGAATAATCAAAAATCCGCCTATAAATACGAAATGTATATAATTGAAAATTTGTAATCTTTCTAATTGAATTAATTTAAAAACAAAATGAAAATGCATGCCTACAATATAATATTATGAGAAATATTCGTTTAATGTGTAAAAGCTTTTATCGATAAGCCATTTTTTCAACGCTGCGGTAAACCCTTTTCCTTTTATTTCTTTGATATTTGCAGGTAGGTGGTTATAGATTTTTATTGCATTGTATAACATTCCTTTTTTAAATAGAGTTAAATTTGGCTTGGGTGCTTGTAGCTCATGTTTATTTCGTGTGTTATAGCCGTGTTCAACATTGTTTGTTTTGAAATACTGATCGTGGTCCCTTATAAATTTGCAGGTTTCCAAGATGTATATCGATATAAACGTTAGCACAAACTCCTTTTTAAATAGTGGTTTGCAGCTGTCAGTCTTTGGAATTCCACATATTATTCGTAAGCATCGTTTTTGTACTATGAATATTTCCTCTGCGTTTACCGAATTGCCCCAAAGCGTAATTCCATATTTTATGCAGGCGTAAATATATGCATAATATGCCATAAAGGCTGTTTTTTTATCTGTAGTTCGTTTTAAAATCCTTAGAGCGTAGCAAAATTTCGAAATTTTTATTTTTACATCTTCGACATGGGCTTTCCAGTTCAAATTACAGTCGATTGTTATCCCTAGTAATTTGAATTTTTGCACCATATCAATAATCTGAGCGTTATGTTTAATTTCAAATTTGTATTTTTGTGCTTGATAGGAATGAAATTGCATACATTTTGTTTTTTCCGCATTTACACTTAAATTATTTGACCCTAACCATTCAGTTACTTCTATAAAGCTTGTGTTTGCGCTGCTTTCCACATCAGCTTTAGTATGGCCCCCAATTAAGATAGAAGTATCGTCGGCGAATAGGATTATTTTATGTTGTGTCGCTAAAGGAAGTTCGTTTACATATATTATAAACAGCAGGCAACCGAGGACGCTTCCCTGCGGAATGCCATGCTGTGATCGAAGCCATTTTGATCGTACAGGTTCTACCATCTTTTTATTGCTATTAAAGTATGTAATTTCAACGCACTGCTCCCGTTCAGTAAGGTAAGATTTTAACCAATCATAGGCTTTGCCTCGGATTCCGACGTTGTAGCATTTCTCTAAGAGTTTTTCGTGTAGTACACAATCATATGCCTTAGATAAATCTAGCAATAACCCCAGGGTGACATGTTTATTATTTAGTAAATTTAGAATTTCGTTAGTATATTGAAAGACAGCTAGTGTAGTTGACTTGTTCTTTCTAAATCCATTTTGATTTTCCGAAAAAATATTATATTTTTCAAGGAAACTATATATTCTAGTGTAGACGGTCTTTTCGTATATTTTCGCAAAAGTTGATAGGAGAGCAATCGGACGGTAGTTTGAGGGGTTCCTACTATCCCCTTTTTTAAAAAGTGGCCTAATAATAGCTCTCTTTAAATAAGTGGGAAATATACCTTCTTGAAATGACTGATTTATTAGCAGCGCTAAAGGTGCTGATAATTGGTCAACACACGACTTGACCACGCTGGTCGGAATTTCATCATAGCCAAAAGATTTCTTATTTTTTAGCCCCTTAATTATAGTAGATATTTCTTTTTCATCAACCGGATTTAAATATATAGAATTACTTACGCTATTTGTTGGTAATATTTGTTTTCCGTTTGAAGGATTAGCTGTCTGTTTATCTTTTCCAACGGTAATAAAAAAATTGTTAAATTCTCTCGCTATTCTTTTTGGCTCGACTGTGGGCATGTTTTCAATGTTTATTTCTAAATTTTTTTGTTTTATTTCCTTTGATCTTCCACTATGATCTTTTATAACTTGCCATGTTGACTTCACTATGTTTTCTGATGTTTCAATAATTTTTTTATAATGTAACTTTTTTGCACAATTTATAGTTTTTGATAGTATTTTTTTATATGTTTTGTAATGATCAGAAATTATTCTACTTTTTGCACTCCGTTTCAAAATTAAAAGCAAACGTTTATTTTTACATGATATTTTTAGACCTTTCGTTAGCCAATTCGCTTTTTTTGTCGAATTCGCACTACAGGTTTTGTGTGGAATATTTTCTTCTAAACAATTATGAATTTTTTCGCTAAATACTTTTAAATTTTCATCTACATTTTTAGTATGTATGTTTAAATGTTCTGACCAATTAATATTGGCAATAGCATCACGAAATTTGCCAATATTTAATGCGCTGTATATACGTTTTCTGAACTTCCATCTTATTTTATTATTCTTTTTATTAAGATTTTCTAGCTCCAGGCAAAATGTTTGAGAAGTGTGATCCGAAAAACCCAGATCCAAAACGTTTGTTGTAAAAGTTTCCGCATTTGTTAAGAAGTTATCGATACATGTTCCTCCAGACAGTGTAATTCGAGTTGCCTGATTACGAATTCCAATTTTTAAATTATATAATTGTGTCAAATTTAGAAATTTTTTAACATGTACATTATTATTTAAGATATCAACATTATAATCTCCCGCAATAATGACGGTTTTGCGAATATTTCTCATTAATGTTTGTTCGAGAAATTGTTCAAATTTAACAAGAAACGTATTAAAATCTCTTTCAGGTCTATATATGCAAACTAAAACTATATTAAGGCTAGGAATTTCAACTCCGCAACATTCAAATATAAATTCCTCACTAAGTAACGATATATCCGGTCGGTCGATATACTCTAAACATTTCTTTACGAATATACATACGCCTCCATGGATGTGCGATTTACGGATGTATTTTGCTCCCATTTCAAGGTGAGGTTGATGAAGATTGCACATTGCTTAAATTAAAAGATGACTATTTGTTTATTCATTAACAATAGTTGAAACATTTACCTGGAAAACTCAGTGTTAGATTTGTACCTGACGCAATGTATAGGGATATATTATTCTTGGACGTATTGTCGACATCTGTATATACTCTTATTTCTTCTTCGATGGATAGAAGTCATTCGCGTTTGATACTTTTTACACGACTGACTTCAAAAAAGGAGTGTAATGTGTTCAGGGTCCATCTATCTATGTTTTCCGTTTCTTTATTCCACTATAACTTGTAAACTTTTGGACCGATTTAAAAGTGTGTGGTAATGTTAGAACTGTTATGTCATCAAAGGGTGCCTTAACGTCCAAATATCACGTGAGTAGTGGTCTAAATGTCCAAATTTTAAATTTTCATAAATAAACATAAATTTATCGTGTTTAGTGTCAAATGAAAGGTCTGATTGAGTACATTCCGGAAATATACATCTACCTATATGGATAAATACATAAACTACAAATATTTCATATACTGTGTCATATGGTAAGCATGACCTGATTATTTAACCAGTATCGGCTCCCGACGAGTCTACTCTTCCACGGCCAACAGCACAGACACACAATTTTGTGCTATCATAATTGAATGCGAAAAATTGTGCTATCATAATTGAATGTGTTTGCAAAATTTCGTGTATATACTGTTGTGTATATACTATTTGCTATACTATTTTATATATACTCGTGTATATACTCGTTGAAATTTTATTTTTTACTAAAAATTTAGGTTACTTGATTTTATTTTTCACGGCATTCTTCAACGTATTTTTTATTCAGCATTAGGCAGTACTTAATTATACGAATCTGAGCCTACCTTAGTGCGGACGTCTCGTGCGATCCAGTTAGGTTAGGTTTAATTTATTTGTAACTGTTATTATGATTTTTGTAAAATAAAGAATTTGAATTTGAATTTGAATACTGTTGATCGTTGATGACTCCTCTCATCGGGAGCCAATCCTGGGCGTAGAATCAGATCATGCTTACCATGAAAGAAAGCTGAAACTGAAACTACATCGGAACTGAAACTACATGTAGAATTTTAACTTCATCGTATAAGAGGAAGTGGTTCTAATTCAGCTTGCAAGCTTTGACGTAAACAAACTGACAAACAATTCAAGGTAAATTAAAGCTTGTAAAAATAAAATACAGCTTAAAATACACTCATGAGCGAGGGCCGAATTCTCCAACCCCCTGCAATAGCCCCTTATTTCCAGATACAGATATAGTGCTGTGAAAATCCGGCTTTATGGTCGTCTTACTAAGCTGTAACGGCCCAGTATTCACCGCCGCTTTATTGAAGATGCTATTGCTGACAAACCTCACAAAACTTCGACCTCGCGTGCAGTCGTTTCTTTATTACATTTTATACGCTCGCTGTCATATCATTGTGTTATACTCGATATTATAAAGTCAATAGCATCTTGTCAACACTTGACCTTTACGAAAAGTTATCGTCGTTCTCTATGCAATATGGCGATGATTTTGAATTCTTATGCTATATTATCAGCACTATCAGCAGCAATCGATAATGTATTCTCCCTAAAACATAACTTCTGAACTATTGAACAATTTCAAAAAACTTCGACTGAGATTTATATTGCAATTTTATTAGTATCGTTTTGTTATGTTAGTAAAGACAAATAGTTTAGCTATAAGGCTTTTTGCCGATGCGCAATGAATAGAATGAATAGAATAGTTCTTTATTGTGGGAATTATTAAAAAACATACAATGTTTAATTAACAAAACTGCCCAGAGAGCATACAATATTTTGTTTCAGAAGAAACTTCATAAAGAAGAAGCTATATAAGGCACAATCAGTAAAACTAAAACTATCAACAATTAAAATATTCAATATCAGAAATGATCAAACACAAGCAATAATCATCAATAATCACATAATCAATCAAACTAATTTTTATAATGTTTTGTCCAAGAAGAATCTAAATACATTGTAATTACATTTAAATATAGGATACCATATAACTAAAACAATCAATAAAATTATTAATTCAAGTTAAAACAATCAACAAATGAAATAATCAGTATACGCATTACATTAAAATAAAGGGGCTGTAAAAAAAAGTCATTTTGTAAAATTTATAAATTCCTCAATAGAGTAAAACGTATTGGTTGTAAAAAATCCTTTAAAAGTTTTTGGAACGTTCTGAGATTGCTATTGTATTTTATGTTGCATGGTAGGCGGTTAAAATAATAAGGCCCTGAGAATTGGGTACTTTGCCTTGCAGCGTTTAAAACCACGCATGGTAGAATGAAATTATTCTTGTATCTGGTGTTTTTGTTATGCATATCTTTAAATTTTACGTAACTTTCCTTTTCGGTGTAAAAATCTAATTAAAGCCTATATGAAATCAAAAATATAATGAAAATCAAAAATCAAAATCAAAATGTTCTTTATTCATATAGACACAATCAAATATTATTTTTAATTTATGTTCTTTTGATGCGACCAAGCCTTTATCCCAAGCCGTTTTGTCATTTCCATAATCAGACATTTTATAGTATGCTTTTTTATACTATTTTGCTTTGATGGTGGCTTTAAACTTATTTACAGATCAGTTCAGTACAGGACAGTTCTATAATAGTATGAGGAAGTTTGTTATAGAAGCGTATACATTGTCCCAAAAAAGAATTGCTTATTTTGTGGAGACGAGTAGCATGTACAACCAGGTTATGCTTATGTCTAGTATTAACATTATGAGGGCCGCTTTTTTTTAAACTTCTCAATATTCTTGTGGATATACAACAGATTTTCGTATATATATATTGTGATGCAACAGTAAGAATATTTATCTTTTCTCTAAAGGAAACCCGAGCACCACGTTTATATATAGCTCTTATAGCACGTTTCTGTAGTATAAATATGTTATTGATGTCCACACAGCTTCCCCAGAGAAGAATCCCATAGGACATAATGCTATGAAAGTAACTAAAGTATACTATTCTTGCTGTATCTACATCAGTCAGCCGCCTTATTATCTTAACTGAGTATGACGCAGAGCTAAGTTTTCCTGACATTTTCTCAATTTGTGGGCCCCATTGTAATTTGGAGTCAATCAAATCAAATCAAATTGTTTATTGTCTTAAAAACTAATACATAGTTGTATAGACAGTAGTATTACATTTGGCCGTGATAACATTGAATTCTTTTTTAATGATCAAATTCTTCTACTACTAATCAAAACGTAAAAGGTTACTCGTAAGAATGAAGAAGGTATTATTGTAGAATAAAATCGAGTCTCACCATTTAGTTTACCAGATTAAAAACACAGAGTAAATTATTCTTTAAAATACCGATAAAAATAAGTTTTTTTAGTATAAAATTAATAAATGTAATGTCAAAAATAACAAAAAAAAGGGACGGTTGTCAAAAAGTAAAATAAAATGTCTTAGTGATTATATTGTAAATAAAAATAGTCAAGGTATAATTAATATGTGCCTACCTAATAATAAAAAATAGTTAATACGTTTTAGTCAAATTGAAAATCGTTTTAAAACCTATTACAGAAAGAGATATAGTCGAGATGCAGACAGTTTTTAGAGATCGTTAATGTCGTACAATTCTCTTTCAATTAGATATAATTTGAGTTTATTTTTAAATTGGAGCATTTTTCCTTCGCGGCATATATTTTTTATACTAGAGGGTAGCTTATTGTAGCATATAATTCCGACGTAGCTCGGATTCCTTTTAAAAAGTTCTAGATTTGGACGAGGAAGAATCAGATTATTTCTCCCCCTGGTAAAGTGTTTATGGGTATCTGAATGTATCGGCAGCTGAGCTAGGTTTTTTGTGATCAATTTAACGCATTCTAAAACGTATAGAGATGGAAGGGTGAGGATTTTAAGCCTTCTGAAATGACCACGGCATGATTCTACATAACCCAGATTACTTAAAATTCGAATGGCCCGTTTTTGCAATGAAAAAATATGTTGCCTTAGATCGATGGTGCATTGCGCCCAGAAGAGAATACCGTAACGGAGAAAAGACTCAAAATAAGCGAAATAAATCGTTTTCGTGTCCTTAGAGAATTAATCAGTTTTCGTATTTGGCGCAGCAGAAAACAGGCACTAGAAAGTTTGTCACTTAATTGTTCTCCGTGTGCATTCCATCTCAAGTGATTATCTAAAACTAAACCAAGAAATTTGTGAGAACTGACATCGGCTATGTTGTTTTTCCCAATATGTACCTGTGGATTATTTTGTATTTTATTTTGCTGAGAGGATATAAACATTGAAACAGTTTTGGACGTGTTAAGGGATAACTTGTTTCTCTCAAACCATGCATTTAGTGAAACCAATTCAGCATTTCAAGTTGTAACAACTTGGTCAATATTAGAATGTGCATAGTTTATGCTGGTGTCATCCGCATAAATCAATTGTTATCCCTAGAAACACAGTTGAAGCAAAAGGCTCCAGTCTAGTTCCATTTATTTCTACATTGGTTTGTACCTGCTTAACATTAGGTGTAGAAAATTTAATCACTTTGTTTTTTTTTCATTTAATAGTTGGTTATTTACATTAAACCAATGGACAACTTTTGAGAGTGCATTATTAACTTCGTCATAATTGTACAATTGTCGACTAATTTTAAACGTCACAGGTATCATCAGCAAACAATACAATTTCGTGATTATTCCTTATGTGAAAGGGTAAATCATTGATGTATATTAAAAGAGAAGAGAAATGGGCCAAGAATGGAGCCTTGTGGGACACCCATGGTGACCATAGATCCTGGCGATCTTTTACCGTTTACATCAACCTTCTGAATTCTATTTTCCAAGTAAGAAGATCAAGAGCCTTGTTTCTAATGCCATAGTGATGTAATTTCCAGACTAGTGTATCATGGTGTACACAATCAAATGCCAAAGGGCAGCTTATTATTTATTTCTTTTAATTAAATATTTGGAAACATACGGCCGTATAGTACATGTCACAGCCGTGGACAGTAGGGATCGGAAACCCCGGTTTGGGGAACACCTCGGGCGGAACTGGAAGGTTTGCGCGCCGTGCGGCGTTAGCCAATCGATTGTGCACTCCGGCGAAAAACCATGGGAATTTGAAGACATACGTTTCCTAAGCAACGGGGGTAGTTGTCGTCCTGAGGAGACTAATCCTTAGAAACGATCCGTTGGCCTCCCAATCACGAGTGAGTTTGATGGGAATAGGGCACCTCGATCTGCGAGATATGCGAACTGAATCACCATTAAGGTCAGGGAGATGCTGCACAATCGTCCTCGATTCTGTGACAAGATTAGGGGATGGAGAAATTCGTCCAAATCGTAGACGGAAATAATCATTTTGAGCCCCCCTGAGAAGGTAAGGATTTTATTTCCAGATGGAAGTCTGTGTCTGTCTATTGGTATGTACGTGTATTCCATCTCGATAGCGCCCAAAAGCTTCATCCGATTGAGCTGAAATTTGGCAAGCAGGCATCATTTGGTCATGGAAAGAGTTAAAAATGTTGTGGTTGAAGTTAAGGGTGCACTACTCATGTTCCAATACCAAAAAAATGAACTTATAGACTTAGAATTTGGAATACCTTGTTGGGGCGAAATTTCATTGTGAAATTTTATTTATTTTCATTTCATTTTTTATTTTTTGGAAGACTTACAGCGTTTTATACTTAATGCTAACACATATTATCGAACCTAAGGCCAATTAAATGTTTTCATAATTAAATTAATATTTTGTTACAGCGCAATGAGCTATGATAAAATGCAGTTTTAAGTAAGGGCAAAGGGATAGGGAAGCCACATTATGAGTTTATAGGATGAATGTAAGAAATCCGTTTATAGGATGATGTTTTTATTTAAAATAAAATTAGTAAAAGCTACTTAAAAAGCAGCGAAGGAAATCCCAGCTTGGATCGGGAAATGCTAATATTTGAATGAGATATACTTACGGATGTGCACGACTTTCGACTGTGCAATGTAAGTTTAAAGGTCTTTTTGCAGTCGACTAACGATCACTATTCATCCATATATCTCAAAAATCAAGCTAATCCTTTTGCAACACAAAATGCCTCCAATTAAGACGAATTAAAGCGAAAAAATCTAAAATTAAACAAATTGATCACTTGGGCAAAGCCGTGACATAAATGAAGGTGACAAGTCTATCGAAATAATTCAAATTTCGAATGCTACCAACATTTAAAATATGAGTTTGTTATCAACGAGCCATTAAATCGAAATAAAAATAAAAAAACTCCATATGCTTAATGAAATGAAAGAAGAAACTTCAATATTAATTTCTGGCAGAGAAGTTTATAAAAAAAAATATTAGATATAAAAATAGAAGCTTTTTTATTTTTATTTCGATTTAATGGCTTATATGAAAGGATATACTTTCAGATTGGTCCCATTTTTATCAAAAT
>OX155970.1:10364451-10389162 GCA_944548615.1 Micropterix aruncella
AACAAAATAAAATAAAGTTTCGTGAAGTAATAAAGTTCATATTACTTATATTTGTGTAGTTTACTATTTTTTTTCCTTTCCTCCTTATTTTCTTTCCTTAAATTCCTTAAAAGAAAAAATCCTAATTTGAATTATTCATTATCTTCCACTGACATGCCCTACTAGACGTCTGGTGAATATTGCTTTGGGTTGTTTTATTTTGTATCTAAACATAGTTGACTTCATTCAAATTACTCTTCTAAAGTACGATTCTACGATTTTAATATTTGCAGTACTTCACATATAATAAAAAGTCGTTATAATAAGTCAGTCTACTTGGATCGTGACCTGGCGACGGAGGAAACCAGTCAGTAACATTACTAAATCTTGAAATCTTGACCAAATCTTGAAACCGCATGCCGGAGAAGGGTTTATTCTTCAGTCTAGTGAGCGATAGTCAAGAATGGAGGAATCTCCAAAACACATACTGGAGTAGGTTTGTTTTTAAGCAAAAATCTCCATTTAGGCCTTACAACCAACCTGAGACGTATTTTAAAGTTAACCAATTAGCTCTGGGCAAACGTATTTTATTGTATCTGTAATATTTGGAAATCGTGGTAATTTACAAAAAGTGGTAATTTTACTGCGAGATTTATTTATTTTATTTATTTATTTATTTAAGAATTAATTACTATAAAACTTTGATTAGCTTACAAAAACAACAGGAACCGAATGGTAAAACCTTAACCTTTAGCTTATTTGTTTCTGTCACCCAACTGGGACTAGCCCGTTCTAGGGTGGACAGGACTCCAATATTACAATCAAGTTTGCTTGATTGCTTGGTTGCCTACAAATGTACAAGTTTTAGTAAAAAGCTAATGACACTAAATTGCCCTAAAATGTGGTCTTCAGAATAAAATAAAAAATAATAATAATAAAAAAATATTAAAAATATATAATAAATAAAATGCAATTCCATTATTAAATCGGCAATAAATATAATATAAAATTCGATTAAATAATATAAATAAAGTTATATGTGAGAAAAGAAAGAAACAGTCATTAATATTTAATATTATGTTAAGTAATATAGGATTTAATATAAAAATACCTAGTCTAAAAGTATAATTCATTGTCAAAGTCAAATATTTTTTGGTAGTTAGTTCAATGTTAAAAAATACTTAATATATAAGTTTAAAAGTATGTTAATAATTTGTGCACCTAAGTTTTATTATACTATTATTTCTAACATTTGATGTATGGTTAGTCTGTCATGATTCGATAACCATTTCTTTAAATTATTTTTGAATTCCCTAAATGTCAAATTCATTTTTATTTCCATATTGATCAGATTGTAAAATCTCGGCGCAATGAAAGAGTAATGTCTTTGACCAAATGATGTTTTCCTTCTGGGTATTATTAAGCTATTTTCTACAACTTGTCTCGTTGGTCGCCGGTTCTGAATTATTTCTAAATTTGAGTTATTGTCCAAAAATAGCCTTAAGAGGGAAGTTTTTAGAAAAAGTTGCCTACAATCAAGAACTTTAGCTTCCTTATACAGTTCATTAGTGGGATGGCGATATGGTCTACGTAGAATAATTAATAATATAAATTTCTGCGCAACTTGCAATGGCTCTAGCAGGGTTTTACCACATCCACCCCCATCCAATTATGCCGTAAGTAATAAGCGATTCACATAAAACATAATATCCCCGGCAAATTTCCCCGACAAATTTAGTTTATACGCTAAATTACATACCTTCCAATTAATATCCCAAGTCAATGAAATTGTTTTCTATCAAAGATAATTTTAAAAGATTTTTTAAATAAACCGAAAATACTCGGAACTTGACTTAAGGCCCTTAACGAGTCCGCAAGCAAGAATACAAATAATATAGTTGGAAAATTTGTGAAAAGCGGTAGCCCTACAAAATTTACAAGTCCGTTTTTTGCACGAGTTTACGTAGACTATACTTTTTTGCATAAACTTTTTCGAGACAGTGAATAGAAACGAATTTCAGTAAATTATGCTATAAATATTCCAAACGTATGGGAATAGTATGCAAGCAGAGGGCCAAATGAATTCTTTAAAGGACTGACTGACAATATTTTCAGCTAATGACTATTTTCTCTATTTTCCACACCCAGATAAATCAAATCGCAAATCAGCGCTTCATTAACTTTCGTAGTCGTAATCGTATACCGTAATAGGTCAGTCAAATTCAATTAACCTCCAAATTTGGGTCAATTCATTCCAAACTCACTTTCCGACAGATCTTATGTTATAAAAATCTATAATAATATTAATGTCACCTCAATATCAATGTAAATAATAACAATGCAAGATACTTATCTAATACATTCATTTACCATATTTACTACATTTAAAATGCTCACAATAAAGAAAAATATAAAAGAAAATTGAAATATTCGATCTACATCCAGATTAAGATTAATATATTTGAATATTTTATATGTTATTAACGTGTTTATAAAAGAACGAAATTAGCTACAGGTCAACATTTAATATGCTAATAAATTAGTGCAAATATTCAAATATGGCGGTCGACAACCTTGTGTAATGTTGGGATGCATCTCGCATGAATATTTAAATTTAGTTTTAAAATATATATGTCATGCAGTTTGTTACATGGATTTATATTTAGATTTTTATTGACATTGAAATAACGTAAGTTAAAAGACGAATATTTTCAGTAAATTATATAAGTATTATTGTAATATATAAAGGGTCACAAGGAATAATGCTCATTTTTAAAATTTACTAACTTAAAATAAATTTTAGCAAGGGTTTGAAAGAAGCAAATATATTTTGTATGTAAACCAAATGTATACGAGTATATAAAATACATTTTACTTCAATTATACCTGAGAAAAAAAGCAAAAAGTATAATATAAGTATGTAATAATAATAATAATATCTGAGTTTCTAAACAAAGTTTCCTTGATCAGTTTACCTCTAAGAATCTCTTGAAGCTTCATTGATCGCTTAAGGTGTTATCTGACAATGTTTGGATTGTGTCATAGGTAGAATTCAATGTCTTATTATTTCTGTGGTGTAATCAGCCTATATAAAAATGCAATAGATGGCACTAATAACTGAATGTCCATATTGGTTAAATTATTGGGTTTTTATAATCAATCATTTGTTTATAAAAAAACGGTAAATTTCAGTTTTATTATAGGTGGCCAAATAAATTGATATTAGTTTTTCCGTCAATTCTTTCAGCGCCACCCGGATATTGCCGGCGCAAAGGGGTTGCCAAATCTACCTATTTAATTGAGCAACTTAAAACCAATTTATTACCAACTTGGCAGACTCAATTTCGACAAAGATATCTGCCGACCAACCCAGCTGGGCAGCGTTCAGGAAACTAAGCCATATCTTTTCCTCACAAATACCGCAGAGCCTCAAGACTAAAGTCTATAAACTGTGCTTGTTGCCAGTGACGACATACGGCACTGAGATGTGGTCGTTAACTATTATGCTCATGCTCAAGCTCAAAGTCGCGCAACGAGCCATGAAGAGAGCTATGCTTGAAATGAGGAAATCCGCAGAAAAACCAAGTTCACCGACATAGCTCGTAAAATTACCAACTTGAAATGGTAATGGGCAAGCCATATAGGTCGCAAAACTGACAACCGCTGGGGCAAAAAGTTCTCGAATTGCGACCACGAACCGACAGACGCCGTGTGGAACCGCCCCACACAGGATGGACCGATGACATTGCCGCGGTCGCAGGAAGTAGGTGGATGGAGGCGGCTCAAGACCGCTCGTCATGGCATTCTATTGGGCATGCCTATGACCAACAGTGGACGTCTACCGGCTGCTGATGATTACGAATACCATATATAATAAATGGCTATAGCTAAATCTTTTGTAATAATAGACAACATTTTAACAAAAATAGAACCGACTCCATTTTTTTATAAAAGATGCAGCCATGTCATGGTGATACTTAGAACGGGCTATTATGATTGAATGCGTATACAAAAGTTTGTGTCTGTGCTGTTGACCGTTGAGGAGTTCCCTCATTTGAAGCCAACCCTGGGTGCCGCAGGGCGCAGTCCTGTCTTGGTGAAACTTAGAACAGGCTGTCGTAATTGAATGCATATACAAAATTTCGTATCTGTGCCGTTGACCGCGGAGGAGTCCCCTCTTTGGGATCTAACCCAGGGTGTAGAATCAGGTCATGCTTACCATAAATAAAATGCATGGTTATCGGAATTGAACAAACGTGTACATTTTCAACTTCATGTGATAATATATGAGGACTTCCCTCAATTCCTCATCGATCCTATCATCAGAACAGGAAATCGATAAAAATGGGACCAATCTGTAATGTATATCCTATTAAATTAAGAACAAATTTAACCTACGTCAAAAAAGGAGGAGGTTATCAATTCGGTTATATCTTTTTTTATGTTTGTTACCTCAGAACTCCGTCATTTATGAATTGATTTTGAAAATTCTTCTTTTATTCGAAAGGATATACTTCCAGATTGCTCCCATTTTAAACAAAAATCCTGTTTTAATGATGGGATCCATGAGGAATTGAGGGAACTCCTCTAATATTATCATATAAAGTTGAACATTTACATGTTGGTTCAGTTCCGATAACAATGCATTCTATGCATTGATGACAATGCATATGCAATGCAATTTATGGTAAGCATGCCCTGCTTCTTCACCCAGAGTTGGCTCCCGACGAGGGTACTAGACAACGGTCAACAGCACAGACATGAAATTGTGTATACGCATTCAGTTATGATAGCCCGTTCTAAGTTTCACCAAAACTGGACTGCGGCACCCAGCGTTGGCTTCCAACGAGGGAACTCATCAACGGTCAACAGCATAGACACCAAATTTTGTATACGCATTAATTTATGATTCTTAGTTTGACCATGAAATGGATGCAGCACAATGGTTTTTTTTGTTCAAATTTTGTATTATCTCGAAGTCGGTTAAAAATGCGTATATGACCCTCACGGGAAGTTCCTTTTGCCTTACAGCACACCTTACTAACTATGTAGTTAATCAACGGTGACACCCAGACAGACAGCGATGCCGGTCCCGGCGTTGATACCAAACCCTAAAAATCGAAAGCCGCTACCGCTTAGCAACCGCCGACATATCCGATAAACCATAGGTGCTTGTACCGCAGAACGTCAAGCGGTGTCAGACCGCAACCGCGAGCTAAAAGGCGGTTACGCAACCATTGAAGATGCGACGCGGTACGCGGTAACCTCTTGCACTCATTGAAAAGAAACCGGCAGATAGGCCAATGCGCAATACGTTCGACTCAACTATGCCTCTAGGTCAGTGCCATATTTTTCCACAAATTGTTGACAGCTTGCATGGATTGTTCTGATCTTAAAATGGTATATTTTCATGTACGTATACCATCGCAAGTCACTCGCCAAACCAAGTTATTCCACCTTCTGCAGGTAAGCATTAATTAAGCACAAAAATATCAAGTATGTAAGTATGTTACATTAATAAAGTAAGTAAAACATGTAATAAGCAGCACTGCGATATTGACGTATTAAATACGTATATCGCTATCAATAAAGCAATGTAATAACGATTATGACATTCATTGAAATTGCAATATAATAAGAATAATAATTAAATTCATGAATATATTTAACCCTTCGAGTAGCGGCATAATTTCATGGCAGACCGCAGAAATTTATTTGAATTTCTTGCAATATCGCCGTGCTCGACAAAAAGTACTATAACTATGGAACTACTATAGCAATCATAAAAATAATAACTGTGCAATGATCGCATTGAAAGTTTGTATATAAAATACTGAAATCTCATTTTGTAAAACAATTAGACAATTATGAATAAATATGAGAGTCGAAAAAGTGAAAAAAACTCGGCATTTCTACCTTGTACTTGTCTTACGGAAAAAACCGGAACCCTATTTAGAAATTGTGAATGCTATCGTGATCTTTATTAGATTCTCTATCAGAAGTAATATTTCGTTTCGCTTATTTACCTACTTACAAAAATCGTACCTTCGTACAACCTTATAAAAACAATTAAAATTTTGAATATTTCTCGAAAAAAAATCTCGAAAAAATAACCTCATTAATTTACAAATACGCCGAAAACTTCATATATTTCAGCGGAAACAAAATAATATGTATTTTGTCAACGAATTAGACAGACATTGCATTTTTAGAGTTATTTATCGCAAAAAACTCAATAATTAGTAATGACGCCATAGCGCCGCTGCACCCAATTTTTCAACTCAAAATAACAGGTAAAATTTGAATAAAATGTACATAAAATCACTGAATTCGGTTGATAAGGTATTTTAGAATCAAATTTACTTACATTTCTATTCATATTCTAACTGAAAACACTAAAAAAGTACATAAAAACTGTTCACGACCCGATGTTTGACAATGACGACCGAACGGCTTTGTTTGACAATAGAATTTTACTAGAACCATCCGTTCAATAACGCGCGAAATTATTTTAGCGGCCGTCTATGTATCTTTATTTGGAATGGATTTTAGGATGCGTTCGAATTAGAAAATAATATTACTGTGCGCTCCGGGAGCAAGCCGCCAATATTGGTCGTTACGTAGTCAACGGTGTTCTGATGTGCAACCAAATTTGGTCGTTACGTAGCCAAAGGGTTTAAATAACATTGCATGGCTAATAACATATATTTAAATAACATTGCAATAGCATGACTATATTATGTGACGTGAATCCACATATTATTTTTTTCATTGGTTTGGCTCCTCTGTCCCCTTCTCACCTCTACTATGTGTGTTTAATTCTTTTAAAATAAATGTTAATTAAGTGGAAACACGTAATTAGCTTTGTTCTTGAAATTTATTAATTGTGCATCTAATGTATTGAAACAGCTGTACGTTTCCTAAATAATAATAAAATTTAAATTAAAAAAAAAGTATTTTTATTGGGAGTATTCTTTATTTTCTACTTTTTTTTTAATTATTAAAAGTTATTTATTTGCTCGTACTGATTCACACACTTCAAGGATGCTGCTAAAAAAAACTAACCCTTTATAAGGTTTGACGATCTCTCAATGTTCTCTCCTTCAATGTTGATCCTTTTTAATTTCAGTTTAAGAAACTAAAAATGTTCTTTCATGGCCGCGGTAATATTTTTAAATGAGATCCTATTTGTTTAATTCATTTTTTATATCGAGCTCAAAGTTCTCACTTTCAGAAGTATTTTGCTGTTTTGTTCAATGAAGGGCCGATCTACGATTTCTTCATGATAATACTCCGGAGTACGAACAGTGAAAGTCACGACTTGGCCTTTTGTCGTCCCTGCCATGTCTCTGGGTCCACCATTGTGGGATCTTTGCTTCCAATGCGGTCGCATTCGCTAATCAATCGCGTTCGGATAAACGAAAGCCTTGCGCAGACACACAAACTGACCTCTATCGTCCGACAAAGGTTGTGACCCCGTGAGAATCGATCTTAGCAACGATCGGCCCGATTACCACATAATGTAACATCCTGCACTGATACCACTTTTATTGATTCCTGAAACGGCTGAATCTAATAGTCATTTTTAAGTTGAAAAATATATACCGATGGTTGAAAGGGCAAGAGACATCGAGTCCTTTTGATAAAAAAACAAGTTATATCCTAATTAGTAAGTAGTTAGTAAAGTTCTGAAAAAAGAAAATCTTTTTACATAATACGAGAATAAGAATAAGAATAAGAATAATTTATTTTCAAAAACCCGATCTGGGCATAGAAATTACATATCTAATGGTATTTCTACAAATAAAATTACATTTCAAATTACTCATAAGATTATAAAAAAAGTATAAATAAAGTAATAATTGAAAAAAAACATAGAAATTAAAAAATTCAATAACAAAGACATAAAAACTAGACAAATAAAAAACAACAGAAATAATGAGAAAACATAGAGAATCAGCAAAAATATATAAAACAAAAATATATAAAAACTAGAAAAATACAAAGCATCCAAAGAGTTCTACATAAACAACATGTAATAAGGATCAAACTAATATTTTAAAAATACGAATATAATTTTCAAAATGTAAAAATCAGTAATTTAAATTACAAATATCAAATCAATTAAAAAAATAATATAATAAAAAAAATACCTAAAAATATTCAAATTTCAATAATTAAATTAAGTAAAAATAATTGTAACCAACGTAATAAAATAAGAGTCAGAAAAGTAATTAAGAAAAGAATATACAAATCACAAATAAGACTATATAATACAAAAATAGAATATATTGTCTTACAGATAATATAACCTATTATATATATATATATATATATATATATATATATATATATATATATATATATATATATATATATATATATATATATATATATATATATATATATATATATATATATATATATATATATATATATATATATATATATATATATATATATATATATATATATATAAAAAAAAATATATAAAAAAAAAAAAAAAAAAAAAAAAAAAAAAATATATATATATATATATATATATTTATATATTAAAATTCTTTAAGGTCTTATAAGAATTTCTCAATTAAATATTTTTTCGTCTCATTCCTGAAATTGTCATAATTTTGAATATTTTTTATGTTTTCTGGTAATTTATTATAGAAATTGAGGCTTATGTAATAAGAAGTACGCTGGATTTCAGCAGTTGATGGGTGCAATGCCTGGACGTACAGGGATTTGTTCCTTGTATCATGGTAATGCATGTCAGCGTGCGTTACATGACTGTTTTTGTGTATGTAAAATTTGCATAAACATATGTATATAATATACTAAAAACTGTGGTTTAAAAGACATAGATGTCGCGCTTCTGATGGCTGGTCGTATATACTTGATTCGTAACACTTATTAGTTGTATAAGGTTACACAACAAAATTGTGATATTAACTTGTGTCAAAGCATTTTGAGTTACGGGATCATTGGGTGGGGAGGATGCCCCAAAACAATTATCCCTTAAGTAGAGGTAGCACAGAGGATGATAATCAAAATTATCGACCGCAAACCGTACAGATTATTATTATTTATTTTTTATTATTTATTTCAAACCAGTTGATAGGAGTTCCTACACTTGGTTAAGTCAAAAGTAATGAAAATAACAAGTATAATATTTAAATAAATACCTATTAAGGTATAACATATGAACGTCAGTATTGCAAGGTATGAACGTTGATCATCCAAGCGCAGATTTTCTAGGTTAGGTATATATGTAGAGGAAACAACATTTTCCAATATTTTCAATCAAAATTCTTAAGTAATTTCGTAAAATTTTCTATCTAATTTTCTAATAATCCTAAGTACTAAATAATCAAATAAATATTGGTAATTTCCCAAATTATCATACGGGAAGATATTTTAAAGAAAAAACACAAATACAAACAATAAAACGTAATATTATGTGTAAAATAGTCAAAAATAGAAAGAATAAGGAATAATAATAGTCAAGTAGGTCAATAGAGCTGCTAAAAATTGATGTTGTCGAAATCCTCAATGCTATAAATGGGGTTTTTAGTCAAAATACCCTGTACCTTTTTCTTAAAGGGAACCTCCCCAGGCCCCTAATGTGTAATGGAAGTTTGTTGTAGAATAAGTAAGATTGGCAGAGAAAGCTATTCCGAACCTTACTCAGACGCACCTTAAAATGACGCAAGTCCTCTTTATTTCGCGTATTATGCGAATGAATATTTGAGTTAGTTGATTTAGTCTCGATATTTTTTCTCATATACATGATGTTTTGGTATATATACGTATATTAGTCAGAGAGCACAACCGATTAGTAAGTAAGCTGCCTTACTTCGAGTACAGAACTTTTTAAAGAGTTCAATGTACTCGAAGTAAGGCAGCTTTATTTAAAATTTTATCTGGTTTAATTCAATTTAAAAATAAGAGAGCGCCCACACAAGAAACACACCGAACAAGGCGATCTGTGGCGGATATGATAGACGTCCGTGGAACGAAAACATATTTTGGTCAGAGGCAACTTATGAGTATAGGCCCCAAGATATACAACAAATTGGATGTGTCGATAAGGATCGTATACAGTAAAGACCAATTTAAAAAACGATATCACAGGTGGCTTCTGAATGAAGGTCGGCATATTAGCTACCAAATATGTATGTGACCTAGATATGTACAAATGAAGATATATTTAATTTAAATAAATTATATTATTATTATTATTTTGTTATTTTTTTAATTCAATTATATTTTAAAAATATATTTTAACTTGTAAGATGGACGTTTTATGTATAATTGTATCCTCTGATTATTTCCAATTGATTCTTTAATTATTTATTGTCATACTATTTTTCCATTTATTGCGATTTATTATTATTATCATTTATTATTTTTCTATTTTAGACGATATTGTATTATTCTTATTCAATTTGATAATTTCACCATTTATTGCAATGTAATTTTTCCATCCGTAATAATTCGTTGCCGTAATGACACGTATCCGTAATGACACGTATTAACAAAATTCATTACTACTTATCTTATTATGCAGCGTAGGATGGGTATGTTTTAGATATTATTCGCATAGACTGACAGATTAAAATACGCATTTACACGTTGCACGTTGCATTTACACGACTTAGTTGTTAGATTACTGATTAACTTGTAACTACAGTGTTTATTATTATTAGTTAATTTTTAATATTTTTTGATGCCTAGCATATTTTTAAAATTAAGTAGTCTAAAGTGTGCACAAGCCACTTTTTACTTGGTACGCTTGCGTTAGTACGGGCCTAGGCCTAGTTAGGCGGCGTTGATTTGATAAAAATGTGGTCTGCGGTGCTCCACAGACCATATTTAGAATTTATAAAAAAATAAAAAAGTCACATAAATGTTTACACGACCGCTTTGTAACTTGTAGAAGACGTCTCCAAACCAGCCTGGTTGTTCGGCGGATTGCGTAAGATTAGTTGACACAGCCTGGTACGCAAACCGCCCAGTTCCGCCCGAATCCGCAATCTTCTTATTGGAACCGCCTCTGACTGCAGATTACAGCTTAGCATGGTAGCGAATGATTTCGTGCAGCTCGGGCAGTAAGATCCATTATTTTCTCGGATCAGCTCAACTCACGATTCAGCTCCTATTCAAAAGCCTCCTCGTGTGGAAGGTTATTCCTGGTAAGACTCTCGCATTTCAGGCCTCACAGCTGGTGGACCGGTTTCTCCTGGCGGGATTGCATCCCGTCGCTACTGGACGGTTTGCTCACCGTTCGGCGACGCCAATCGGTTGTGTACTCTGACTAATTGCTGAAGGAGTCTGGAGACTATGGCAATATACTGTCTCCTAAGCAGCGGGGGTGGATGTTGACCTGTTGTCATGCTACTCTTGAAATGACCTTGGGCCACCCGACCCCGGTAAAGGACGCCCAGGTCCGCGATAAATTGAAATTGAATTACCGCTGTAATACAACAGGTAGAGGCCGCGTAAACGACTTCGGACCTGTAACCAGTCGGCAGGACAGAGGTATCCTGAAGGTTAACTCCAGACGAAGATATCCTACCAAAACTTGTAGTTAGGAGGGCGAGGCTGCCCGCTGGGTACCTTTCCCGGTGCCTCGCCGTAAGGCGTTGGCCTCTAACGGTCTTGTTAGCCAGTAGATTGTCTTGTCTCTATGTCCTCTACGTTTATCCCACGGCTGAAAGAATGCTCACATATCGTTATACCAGCCTGAGGTGATGGGTTTGACCGTTGTAGTCGACATCGCCCTACTGCAGATTACAGCCGTGGCAAAAGCTCACAGCGGCCCAGAAAGATAGGAACCAACAGGAGAATAAACAAATAATAAGGCGAATGAACAAAAACAAATATATAAGAATAATAAATAAATAAAGATTAAGAACTTGTGCTCTAGAATCGTGTTAGTTGGATCATTTATATAGATCAGAAAGAGTATCGTAATATTATGTGTTTAATCGGTTTCTAGAAACTTTGACATTTCTACACCCGGTAATGGTTTTCGAAACTAAATTACTATATAGCTCACAAATAATCACGCACCCGCCTATAATATTCAAAGTCAAGTGTATCGAATCCCCTTCGCGATCTCTCTTGACATTTCATTTTGCAAGTTCTCGTCTATAATTTGGTGCGATGACCCGCTTCGGCGGTCACGAGCCGTCTCAGAATCAATTTTATGAGCTACTTTAATAGCCAAGTCTGGTTCAATGCATTTCTGAACAGTTCAAATGTCTCAACCGTTGACATTCATGCCGACTGAAACTGATGTATCGTAACACTCTAAGTTCAAGGATTACGATGTACTTAATGTCTATGTTTTGACGCGATACGTCTGGAAGTTCACGCCAAATACTAGGCGACACTTTAAATATCTTGATGGCATTTTCATGACGATAAGAAACTATCGAATAACTTGCAAAATAAAAGTCCGACAGGGATGGCTATAGTATTGAGTATATATGATATTAGATTGACCAACGTTATAGTATGTTTTGGCAACCCTTTTGCGACGACGACATGCAGGCGGCGCTGATAGCATTGTACGGCGGAACTAACAGCAACTTAATATATATATATATATATATATATATATATATATATATATATATATATATATATATATATATATATATATATATATATATATATATATATATATATATATATATATATATATATATATATATATATATATATATATATATATCGATAAGAAACTATCGAATAACTTGCAAAATAAAAGTCCGACAGGGATGGCTATAGTATTGAGTATATATGATATTAGATTGACCAACGTTATAGTATGTTTTGGCAACCCTTTTGCGACGACGACATGCAGGCGGCGCTGATAGCATTGTACGGCGGAACTAACAGCAACTTAATATATATATATATATATATATATATATATATATATATATATATATATATATATATATATATATATATATATATATATATATATATATATATATATATATATATATATATATATATATATATATATATATATATATATATATATATATATATATATATATATATATATATATATATATATATATATATATATATATATATATATATATATATATATATATATATATATATATATATATATATATATATATATATATATATATATATATATATATATATATATATATATATATATATATATATATATATATATATATATATATATATATATATATATATATATATATATATATATATATATATATATATATATATATATATATATATATATATATATATATATATATATGTTTTATAATTATATCGATTATTATTTTTGGTAACAAAACTACAGGAAACATCCCGGTGGCATATTGGCTATGCTGCCTGATCTTACTTTGTAAGGTTCCGGGTTCGATTTCCAGCTGCATTGGGATAAAATTAACGGATTTGCATTTCAATTCTGTCGATCGAGTGCAATTATCAAGACACACATTTACACTAATGTTATTTGCACACATACATATAAACACCTCATAGTGGTTGGTTGTAAGAGTTTGTCTTATGATAATAAACCCGCCCTTTGTAAAGTTTCACAATAAAGAGTAGAAAGTAAAGTAGGACGAATGTTTCCTTTTTATTTACCAACATTATTCTTTTTTATCCAAAATTAAAACAAATTAAGAAAAAAAGTATCATAGTCTCCAAGTACAAATTATAGTGAAAAGTGCGACTTATCGCCAAATACAACTTATGGCGAAAAGGGCCTAGAAACATTTAGAGTGTTTTTCCTCAACGCGAATTTTTAAATAAATCGTAGACCATGAACTATTGGGTAGCTTTCCAGTGCTTTTACAACAGCCCATATATCTATGAAATCGAAGGATTTTCGCAGTCTAATACTACATTCCATAATAAATGACTCATAAATTACTTCGCATTTGTCAATTGCGTATTGGTAGTTATTGTTGCATGTTGCATAAACAATTCGTGTTTTTCCTCATTCAGATTTAAAACTGCGATATGAATACATCTCAAAACATGCATCCTTTCTCTGATGAGTTCCAACATAATGTGTTATATGTATATAAGCGCATATTTTCTTCGGATCCGCTAATCGATGGAATATACATATTGGGTCCTTACCTATGTAATTACTGTTTTTTTTCACTCGCCACTTTGAAATTGGATAACTTGGGTTTAAGTTGGAATTTTAAATTCAAATAAATTTTAATTCAGGGCTCAGTTATTCTATTTTAAGAACCAGCTGTTTATTTGTCATTCCGTCTTTTGTTTTTGCTCAAATATTTTTGTTTGTGCAACCATAGTAAAGTTGACAATTTTCATTATTTTCAAATATGAGATCCTGTGCCGGTGTATACTATTACAGCTTCTTGTAGTCTGGCTATACAAATACCGTAAATTGTGTACTGTTAAGAAATGTAAACAATGATGAGGAAAATCGTAACCGAGCCTAGTCAATCGCTCAACGCCACTGCTTCTGCATGATAACGTATAACCACAGATTTCACTGCAAGCAGTCGCAAAATTGCAGGAGTTGCGGCTGGAGACTCACCACCTTAGTCACCACCGTACTTACCAGACCTTGCTCTTGATTCTTGATTCTGTGAAACTCAATTAGTAATTGTTTTATGAATAATTGCCTCACATCAAGTACTCCATATTCTGTAAAGAGTTTCGCTGAGGGGTTTTTTTATTGATGACCTTTAGAATCAGCTTCTGCGCATTGATCAAAGGAAGGAGTACTTGTGTGATGCAACCACCCCATGCGATTGTGCCATAGGACCACAGGCTTTGGCACAACGCCATATACACAGTTTTGAGAAGGGGCTTTAGTAGAATATTTCGAAGCTCTCGTAGGCGAGTTTCCTTGTTCTTGTGGCTAGGTTGCTTACATGTTGCTTCCATGTCAATGTTGCATCCATAGTGACACCCAGATACTTATATTCCCTAGTCCTTTCAATGGTTTGACAATTGCAGACGTCAGATCTAGAGCAAAAAGTTGAGTGCATTGTTAGTTGGTTTTCGGTTTCTGAATTATTTACTGTTGCCTTGATGTGAAATTGTATAACTTTAGTCTTAGAAATATTTAAAGTGAGAATATGGTTGTCGAGCCACTGCTTCGTCAGATTTAGGTTCGATTGAGCTTTGCGGTATGCATCTTCCCAATTGTTAGCAGACGTAAGTAACACGGTGTCATCCGCGAACGCCACTATTTTTCCTTTTATTGGTAGATCACATAAATCATTTATATATATTAGGAACAATACGGGTCCCAAGACGCTACCTTGGGGAACACCGAAAGATACATTAAGTGGCGCGCTTTGTCGATCATGTATCGACGTTGTTTGCGTCCTTCCCTCAAGGTAGCTTTGGAACCACTGCAATGCTGTGTCATTTATTCCATGATGTTCCAGTTTTTTGATTAACATTATGTGACACCGTGTCGAAAGCCTTCGAAAGCCTTCGATATATATATATATATATATATATATATATATATATATATATATATATATATATATATATATATATATATATATATATATATATATATATATATATATATATATATATATATATATATATATATATATATATATATATATAAATAGAAAAAATATCTTGGGCCATTTTAATGCATTTGTGAGGGACCACCACGTCGGGGTCACCAATGTGAGGGGCCACACCTCACTAGACTCCAGATTATTCGGTGTGAGGTGGTGTCAACTTGCGGGTTATCTCCGTATTAAAAGTCGATTTTAAGTATATCAGAAAGTATTTAATGAGAGTTCGATATTGCCAGTTTGTAACGCTTACCGAATAGGTTATATTGACGCGAATGTATTGACTATCTGCCTGAAGTTACGAGGGTGTATGGATAAGGATTGTACTTGTGCTCCTAGTATCTCGTACTGGGCACGGCTCGAGTCTGTGGGAATGCAGACTGATGCTTCTCGCCTCGATAAGGAAAGGAAGGAAAAAGGTAACCAAGAAGCCGGGGTACCGAGGTATGCCGTCGCTGTCTTGGGGGAAACCAAGAAGCCGGGGTACCGAGGTATGCCGTCGCTGTCTTGGGTGACGTGATCACTCGAGGAATGATCTTTGGTTGCTTTTTCGCCGGTTTATATAGGCCGAGAAATGACGCAATCCAAAATATTCCGAGTAAAAGTATTGTTTCATTGTGCTGATTCATCGCTTTAAGAGGTAGAATAATAGCTGAATTTGTGTCAGTGCATTTCACTGGAAATCAATGCATTTGTTGATTGCATGTAACGATACTTATGGGCCGTTACACATTCAATAGGCTCAAGACATAATAATCGACCTGTACTTACTTATTTGTAATCACAGTATGCTCGACGATCATAAATAAAATGTCTTGATTGCATATTTTATTACTGTACGGCATCGTTCCCACACGCAATTCCAATAAATTTGGTATGATTTTATACGGATCTGAAGATGCGTGGGCACCCGCGCCGCGTCGCTCCGTACTCAACTTTCTGACCTAAGAGCCTTGACACAATGCAACTTGTCTTCTTGCCGCCGCGCCGCCGCTAACAGATGTTCACTATATCCTTAATCGTTAAGTTTAACGCGAAGGTAGGAAGATTTCAATCGGAATTTAAGTAATTATTATTACAACACTTTTAATTGTTCATTGTGTTGTATTCGGCTGTATGCAAGTATATAGAGCTTTGATTTTGAGAGGGGGATTGATTTTGCAATGAATGCTACAACTATCTGTGCCCGCGTCAAAGTCTCTGCGTTGCTGATATTCGTTGCCTCGATTAAAAATATTAAAATATATGTAGATATATATATATTTAGATAAAAATATATGTAGATATAAATATATGTAGATATATTATATTTCTTATTCCAACGAGGTGGATGGAGGCAGAGCCAATCCATCCACCACCCGAGCAGTTATAACGACTATAGTCGTCTTTTCTGCCCAAGCTTAATAGTATATCCAAAGATCAGAGGCTTCTTTCCCCATCCAATCCCCCAAGGAGTCATTTATTTATTCGTTTTATAATTACATTTTTTTCTTTTTTTTACTTTTTACATTTACATTACATTTCATTACATAGTTACAAATCGGTAAAAAAAAAGTGGATGATGTAGATACTAGGGATACATATATGTAGATACTAGGGATGCGCCGAATTAGGGTTCAACCGAATACGAATATTCGGCAGAATATTCGGCTGAATGATTCGGTTCATTTTTTATGTGAATTTATTAGATCGCCATTTGAGTCATTTTACAATGTCGGCAAAAAACCAAGGAAAATTAACACAAGGCTATTTTACCCAGAATTTTATTATCCTCTCCTACTACGTCAGTCTTCTACTGCGAACGATTATTTTCCGAAGCAGGAAATGTTTATGAAGAAAAAAGAAATAGATTGCTGCCTCACGGGGCAGAGAGTCTAGTTTTTCTACATCATAATTTACCACTCTTAAATGGTAAATATTAATTAGTTATGTTTGTAACTTCATAACTTGACTAAAGAGTCTGACTTTTCGCAGATCTTTGTATGATGGATCTTGGTGATTCTAGCTACTAATAAATTGTATTTGGCGAATATTGCTTTAAAATTAATGACCTACAATTTTGGATTTTATAGAATGGTAAATGTTAATAAGCGAACTTTGTCTTTTGCTAGAAAAAACGTTGATTTAATTAAAATAAAACCTAAATTTGTTGTTTTTTTAATGATTATTTTTTTAATAAATGATGATTAAACAACATTAATATTGTTTCATTTACAAATACGATGTACGGGTGTCAAATGAAAGACTTTTTAACATATATAATTCTCAAAATAACACTATTTAAACGTTCGGTAATTATTCGGGAAACTAACCGAATATTCGGCCGAATACGAACATTAAAAAATAATTCGAATATAAATATTCGGCAGAACATTCGTCGCATCCCTAGTAGATACACCTGTTGAGGTACAAGCTTATTATTGACTATTCGAACCTACTGTGGCATTACTGCAAGGCTGAGAATGTCCTCTCATTTATGTAAACAGTAGTGATAGACGTTCTAATTGATCGGTCGCCACCTCACGATCCAAGTACTTATTATGACGACTTTTACACTATGTGATGTTTTATTGCAATGTGCCCAAGTCTTTGAATACATCAAAAACTTGGGGACGATACAAATCTACCGTCTATCAAATCCACGAACGCGCCAGAGTCCAACGCCTTACGGCGAGGCACTTGGAAGGTAAACCCAGTAGGGCCACTTCGGACCCTGGCTACCAGTTTTAGCAGGATATCTCCGACTGGAATTAACCTTCAGGATACCTCCGTTCTCCTGACTGGTTACGGGACCGAAGTCGCTTGCGCTGCCTCTACCTGTTGTATAACAGCGGTAATTCAATATGAATTTATCGCGGACTTGGGCGCCCTTTGCCCGTAATGCCACTCGGTATCGGGTGGCACACAGGTTGTTTCAAGAGTGGCATGACAACAGGTCAACATCCACTCCCGCTGCTTATGAGACAGTATATTTGCGTGGTCTCCACACTCCTTCAGTAATTAGAGCACACAACCGATTGGCTGACGTCGCACGGTGCGCAAACCGTCTTGTAGCGCCGGAGGAAAAACTGATCCAGGGAAAACTGATCCACCAGCCGTGAGGCCTGAGACGCGAAGATTCTTCCCAGGGTAGTCCCTCACACGAGGATGCTACTAAACAGGAGCTTAATCGTGAGTTGGGCCGACCCGAGAACGCATTGTATCTTATATAGCCCAAACTGCACGAGACCATTCGCTACTATATTGGGTACAGTTGCTTTACATCGTACCTTGAGTTTTTAACTACCTATCCTTATATCATTTATAGCAGCATCGTTTGTAAGAATGCTAATTTTACCTACCAGCTGCCAAATTTAGCCGAATTTATGTACCTTTCGTAAAGGTCCTTCTTTGTCCTATTGAAAATAGTTCCCCCGGAGTAATACTGCATAGCTATAAATATCAGACGTATTAATATATCTAAGACTAGCTGACCCCTCACTTCGATGGGCAGTAAACATTTTTACTTGTGATGAAATTATGAGTGTGGTTCGGTTAGTACTGAGTGCTATGATTTATTTACTGACTGCCAAAAGGAGGGTTATAGTTTTACTGCATATGTATGTATGTATTTGCATGTCAATTTGGCTGTATTACCGGGTTTCAAATGAGTGAATGAAATGATTATAATTTAATAAATTATGTTTATATTAACTGTTCAAAACGTCTCTGTATACTATATTAGATGTAATGTTATTATTTGGTACCAAAATACATTGTCTTTCAGGAGTTCCAACCCGAGATACGGTCGCGGTTCCATACCTACGTCGTATTATCTCTTTAACCATTTATGCAGTAAAAGGGAAAAGTATTTTGTTTCAAACACTTGAGACGATAAATTTACTTATCTTGATAAGAATTCATAATTGTTGATAATGTGATCAATAAACATGACCTAACGTTTTTTTTTTTTTTTAATAAAAAAAATTACTTTTGTGACTTAAATATAAAAGTTAGACATATGCTGCCGCTGACTTTTTTGTAGGCATTATCAAGCTCTGCAACTATTCTAGAGAACTCAATCATATCTCTCATCGTTAAGGCAGCGTTCGTAAGAAACGTTTTCATTCGACCGTTTTTTTCCGACTTACTTTGCAAATCCAACTACCACGAAAAAGTCTTTCGATTTTTCGGATTAATATATAGCTTATGACACTCACAACTAACGTGGCTTTCTATTAGTAAAAGAATTTTCAAAATCGGTTCAGTAGATCCAGAGATTACTCCCTACAACCTCACAAACTCACAAACTTTACCTCTTTATAATATTAGTATAGATGACAAACGTGGTAAATTTGTTTTATTTTTTATCATTCATCGATTTTCTTTAGATGGTCATAACATTATTTTTTTTTAAATAAACTTATTGTGAAAGCACAATATCTTAAAGCGAACTTTTCGAAACACCTATAAAGAAGTGTGGTGGCAAGACACTTCATACTTGGCTCGACCGCATTTCTTCGTGAACTCAAGTCGGAAATTAGTTCATGGTAACAGGCAAGAAAATACGTTTGTTCGAAATATGAAATGAATGGTTGCCACTTTTACGCACTCACCTTTATTATACCCTCGCTTGCACCCGGTAGCAAACATCAACGTAAGAGAATCTGTCATCAGTGTAAGAGAATCTGAGCTAACATTTGTTTTTACTCTTTATCGTGAAATTTCAAAATGGGCGGGATTTATTTATTTATTTAATTATTAGTTTCAAATATTATTCAAGAGCATTACGGACGAATCCAATTCGCCATTGAATATTAAATCTAGAGTGTAAGTCCATAGTAAATGACTTACATAACTAAATTAATGCTAACATTGAACAAGAAAAAAACATAAAAATATAAAACTAAATAAAAGACAGATTATGATAAACAAGAGATAGAAGTGAGTTGCCTTTTTAGCTGCCAAAGGGATATACAAAAGATGTCTATTTCTGTAGGTAAGGAATTAAGAAGAGCTATAACCCTCCCCACTGACCTGTCTACAAAAATATTTGTACGATGGTACGGCACATTAAACAATAGATGCGATCTCATCGTACAATTCAAACTTACATAGTATCTCTGGGAAATAAATAGTTCCTTGAATAAATTTATATGCAAATATAGTTAGGGAAATATATCACCGCGTTTCAAGAGTGTTGTATCTTACCATTCCTAGCACAAAATCGGACGGAAATAAGTAGGGATAAATATTGTATTTTCTGTAATAAATATAACTTTAAAAAAATATTTCAATACGCTCTTTAAATACGGATTATTTTCATAAGACAGTATCTTACAACCAACCACAATTAAGTGATTATATGCATGTGTGCGTGTTACGTATGTGTAAGTGAGTGTCCTGTTATTGCATTCTATCGACAGAAATCTATTACACTTAGAAAAATATTGGATTTCTTCCTACAATGCCGTTTTGTATTACGGTTTTATACAAAATAATAGTGTTTCAATCGTAAGTGTGTTGAATTGCAAGAAATGTTTTACAATGCTCCCTACGGGTAATACGAAATAACGATATAATGTAGCTTCAACATGATTCTTGTAACTGACTATAACCTTACGTATGTAATAACATGCTGTCATGGTAACAGTAAGAGTTTGTTGTCCGCCGCAATTAATTTGCGTTGTAGTTACTATGCCCGTGATATGGCAACAACACCGTTACGCGTCATGTTGATACATACTTACAAACCACAGTACATGTTACTTGGGAGCTAATGGGCCCTTGCTGAGTTGGTCACGAAGACCCATTCTGTTCAGGGTTGGTCACACTCACGGGTTAACACCCATCCGACGGCCTCCACGCATGAAGTGCGAGCCTGGGTAAGACTCTGGCCTCAGGGTTAGTTTCCCCTAGGAATCAACCTTCTAGCGCTCCTGGACGGTCTGCGCACCGTGCGGCATTAGCCAATCGATTGCGTACTCTGACTAACAGTCGGGGGAGTCTGGAAGCAGTACTGCTTCCTATAGAGCGGGGGTGGTTGCGGACCTTACGGCGACTGCTCTTGAAACGACCATCGGCTAGGTGAACAGCCGGGCAAAGGATGCTGTGGTCCGCGATAGATTCGGTTTCACCGCTTCGTAAGGGAGAGGACCGCGCAAGCAACCTCGAACTCGTAACCAATTGAGAAACTGAAGTAATCTGGTGGCAATCGGAAGTAAGGGCGTGAGTGTAAGCCCGCTGGGTAACACTCCTGGCTATCTCGCGGTTAAGGCGGTGGCCTCTTACGGGTTTGTGGCGGAGCTTGACGGTAGACTGTTTTGTCCAAGTCTTCTGCACTCACTCCAGGGAGATAGAACAACTAATCGTTAAAACTTCCTCTCGCCCGTTGTAGTTGACAACTCTAGTACATGTTACATACGTAATCCGTTCTGATACATGCGTATTTCCGTGTATTACTGCGTTATATTGTTTTCTGTGTACGTAGACCCCATTACGTATTAACTAGCTGAAACCCGACGAATTCGACGGTCACTTTATCGACCATATAATGTCTCAAAAATTTTGAAGACATTTATTTATTTTTCTCTTTTGATGGCACATCTGCAGACCGAGAGCATTTTTAGACACCTCAACCAAAATTTTACACTTAGCCTTCTCTCAATTTGGCGCTTACAAGAAAAACACGATTCAAGTTATAGATCCTATATATTAGTATATATGGACTAGAAATCCAATTACTAAGAGTATGTTGTTATTGCATGCGATCGGCATAATTCAAATGCAATGCCGTTAATTTTATCTCAACGGAACATGGTGACCCAACTAGAGCTGACAACTACAACGGGAGAACCCGTCACCTCAGGAAGTTTTAACGAGATTTATCGTTCTGTCTTCCGTTAGGTAAGCGCAGCAAACCTAGGACAAAACAGTCCACCGCCACATGCCCGTAAGAGACCAACGCCTTACCGCGCCTTATAGCCAGGTTAGTCAACCAGCGGGCCGACACTTGCGCCCTTTATACCAGTTGCAACCAGATTACTCCGGTCTCCCGAATGGTTACGGGTCGAGGTCGCTTGCGCAGTCCTCTCCCTTACGAAACGGTGATACGGCGTTTACCGAGTCTATCGGGGATCACGGCGCCCTTTATCCGGCTGCTACCCGAAATCGGGTAGCCGGTAACATGGTGACCTAGCCGTGAATCGAACACGGAACCTTACGATGTAAAATCAGGCAACCTAACCACTATGACACCGGCTGTCACTCTTACTGGAAGTAGTAACCTATGTAACCGCTTGCATGCATTGATCGTACAATTGCATGCATTACTTTTGGATTCATGTACTTGCTTTCGGCGTCTATATCGGTAAATAGCAGTTGAATGTCTTCTTGAAAGGACGCAATATGATGGTGCATTATCTGATCGCCCTGGGCGCTAGTTATTCGCTATAATGGCAGTTTCATAGGTGGTGACGACAAGCTTATAATAACATTTTCAAGATTAGTCCCTTCACTACTCGCTTGCGTAACACTTTAATGCATATTATAATTACCATTAACGAGTAAAATTATAACTAATCTCGAATTATGGAAGTAATCGCTATTAAGGAAGTTATTGCTTTTGACCCAATCAGCGATGACGATATTATAGTGCAAGCGCCAGAAAATGAAAAAGAAACGACTAAAATACTTTCTGTACCATATTTATCTATTACATTATATTTTTAAATGGGGACTGCATAATAATTCATACTTTAGCAATAAATTGTAATAATATTATATTACTAATGAGGTACTGACGTGTTGAAATGATAAAATTGTATTTCGTAAATTTTGTAGTTAAACAACATATGCATTTGCCTCGAGTTATATCATATACGTTAAAAATAAGACATAGAAACTAATAAAGAAAGAATAAATCGAGATAAACGTCACGTAATGTTGTCTGTGTGAGAGATTTTATATGTAAATATATTATATAAATGAAGTCCTGAAGATCTGCATCGGTGCGGATGTTTCGAGTTTCAGTTTCGAGGTTAAAAACCTCGGTGTCCATATGGACGACAACCTCTCATGGCGGCCACATATTCGAGAAATGTGACGCAAACTCTTCGGCCGATTTCATTCGCTGAATAGGCTGAAAAATATCCTCCCGGAGGAGAGCAAGATTACGATTTGTCAGTCTGCTCTCCTCCCCCTTCTGGATTATGGAGATGTCGCATTTCTCGACCTCACAGAGGAGTTATCCACCAAATTTGAGCGTCTCCAAAATGTTTGCATTCGGTATATCCATGGCCTCAGAAAATTTGACCACATCACGGAGTACAGAGCGAAGCTTCACTGGCTGTCGACCCGGGAGAAAAGAGACATGCGAGTTCTCTGTATGCTTTTCAAGATCTTGGATGGCGTCGCTCCCAATTATCTTACCGGCAGATTTACTGCACTATCGGCTCATGAACGCCCTCTGAGATCAAAAAACAACCTGCTACTCTCTATCCCTAGTCTCAGCAGTGACTTCTTCTCATTCTCTTTCACCGTGCATGGAGCCCGTCTTTGGAATGCTTTGCTGAAAAATGTGAGAACAGCGCCAAGCATAACAACTTTTAAAAACAGACTCAGAGAGCATTTGAAATCCTCCAGATAAATTCCCTTTCCCCTCCCATTCCCCTCCTTTTAAAACTTTAGCGTCCTTATAGGTGTTAGATTATTTTGATGAGGAAAATCTGTGCCCACAAAGTGTAAAGTATATACTTCTTTCTATCCTCCTCTATTTTATTTGTCATACTCTTTATATAGGTTAAGTTATGTAGTCTACTCGCAAATAATGTTCTTACAATAGTATAGGTTAGCTCTAAAATATTGCCTGCAGGCAATAAGCTCGCCTTTTCTTAAGAATAAAGAGTTTTTTTATTATTATTATTATTATTATTAATTTTAATACTTAAAAGATTTTATATCTGAATAATTGCATGCTATCTCTTATAGGTTGTAAAATTCCTTAATAATCTTACTTTATTTGGGTAATTAAATATATCTTAAATTTTGTGAAATAAAGTTAATTTTATAATAATCTATATATTTAAAACAAAGTCGGGTTTGTTCGTACACTTATAACTCGAGAACGGCTGGGCCGATTTTCATGGTTTTTGATTTG
>OX155970.1:10389362-10578085 GCA_944548615.1 Micropterix aruncella
ATATATATATATATATATATATATATATATATATATATATATATATATATATATATATATATATATATATATATATATATATATATATATATATATATATATATATATATATATATATATATATATATATATATATATATATATATATATATATATATATATATATATATATATATATATATATATATATATATATATATATATATATATATATATATATATATATATATATATATATATATATATATATATATATATATATATATATATATATATATATATATATATATATATATATATATATATATATATATATATATATATATATATATATATATATATATATATATATATACATATATATATATATATATATATATATATATATATATATATATATATATATATATATATAAATATATATATACATTCAAGGCATAATAATCGACCTGTACTTACTTATTTTTAATCACAGTATGCTCGACGATCATAAATAAAATGTCTTGTTTGCATATTTTATTACTGTTCGGCATCGTTCCCACACGCAATTTCAATAAATTTGGTATGATTTTATACGGATCTGTAGATGCGTGGGCACCCGCGCCCCGTCGCTCCGTACTCAACTTTCTGACCTAAGAGCCTTGACACAATGCAACTTGTCTTCTTGCCGCCGCGCCGCCGCAACAGATGTTCACTAGATCCTTAATCGTTAAGTTTAACGCGAAGGTAGGAAGATTTCAATCGGAATTTAAGTAATTATTATTACAACACTTTTAATTGTTCATTGTGTTGTATTCGGCTGTATGCAAGCATATAGAGCTTTGATTTTGAGAGGGAGATTGATTTTGCAATAAATGCTACAATTATCTGTGCCCGCGTCAAAGTCTGTGTTGTTGATATTCGTTGCCTCGAATAAAAATATTAAAATATATGTAGATACAAATATATATAGATAAAAATATATGTAGATACAACTAGGGTTGTCAACTACAACGGGCGAGCCCGTCACCTCAGGAAGTTTTAACGATTAGTCGTTCTATCTCCCTGGAGTGAGCGCAGAAGACTTGGACCGAACAGTCCATCGTCAAGCTCCGCTACAAAACCCGTAACAGGCTAACGCCTTAACCGTGAGATAGCCAGGAGTGTTACCCAGCGGGCTTACACTCACGCCCTTACTTCCAATTGCGACCAGATCACTCCAGTCTCTCGATTGGTTACGAGTTCGAGATCGTTTGCGAGGTCCTCTCCCTTATGTAGCTACAAATATATGTAGATACTAGGGATGCGCCGAATAAGGGTTCAACCGAATACGAATATTCGGTCCAAAATGTACCGAGCCGAATGATTCGGTTCATTTTTGATAAGAATTTAGTTGATCGCCATTTGAGTCATTTTATATTGTTGGCAAAAAACCAAGGAAAATATGAACACAAGGCTATTTTACCCAGAATTTTATTATCCTCTCCGACTACGTCTGTGTATAGCGAACGATTATTTTCCGAAGCAGGGAATATTTATGAAGAAAAAGAATTAGATTGCTACCTCACAGGGCAGAGAGTCTAGTTTTACTACATTATAATTTACCACTCTTAAATGGTAAATATTAATTAATTATGTTTGTAACTTCATAACTTGACTAAAAAGTCTGACTTTTCACAGATCTTTGTATGATGGTAATTGTTAAACAAAGTGACGATTTTGTTAAATTATAACTAAAATATTTTATAAAACTTGGTCATTCCAGCTACTGGTAAATTTTATTTGGCGAATAGTTTTGAAATTAATTACCTAAAGTTTATGTTTTTATAGAATGGTAAATGTTAGTAATAATTAGCGAACCTAATCTTTTGTCAGAAAAAATAATATGATTTAATTAAAATAAAACTGAAATTTGTTGTTTTCTTATGGTTATTTTTTTAATAAATGATGATTAAACAACATTATCATTGTTTCATTTACAAATACGATGTACGAGTGTCAGATTAAAGACTTTTTAACTTACATTATTCTTAAAATAGCACTATTTAAACGTTCGGTAATTATTCGGCAAAATAACCAAATATTCGGCCGAACTTTCGGCGCATCCCTAGATCTAACACCTTTTGAGGTACAAGCTTATTATTGACTATTTGATTTCGAACCTACGGTGGCATTACTACAAGGCTGAGAGTAGGAATGTCCTCTAATTTAAATAGTAGCGATAGACGTTCAAATGGATCGGTCGCCACCTCACGATCCAAGTATCGGTTCAGTAGATCCAGAGATTACTCCCTACAACCTCACAAACTCACAAACTTTACCTCTTTATAATATTAGTATAGATGACAAACGTGGTAAATTTGTTTTATTTTTTATCATTCATCGATTTTCTTTAAATGGTCATAATATTATTTTTATTTTTAAAAAAGTGGACTTATTGTGTAAGCACAATATCTCAAAGCGAACTGTTCGAAGCACGTATAAAGAAGTGTGATGGCAAGACACTACATACTTGGATAGACCGCATTTCTTCGTGAACTAAAATCAGAAATTAGTTCATAATAACAGGCAGGAAAATACGTTTATTCGAAATATGAAATGAATGGTTGCCACTTTTCCGCACTGACCTCTATTATACCCTCGCTTGCACCCGGTAGCAAACATCAGCGTAGTTCAGTGTAAGAAAATCTGAGCTAACATTTGTTTCCACTCTTTATTGTGAAATTTCACAATGTGTGGGATTTATTTTTTTATTTCATTTTATAGTAAACTTACAGATAGTAAATACATGATACTAGTATTTTAAAAACATATTTAAAGAAAACAAATTTACTATCCTATGAATAGTTTACAATGCTTGCATAACAAATTATAATAGAAATAACATAAACACGTTGTAACTGCCCAAAACCCTAAGAAAAACACCCTATGAACATAGATTAAAAATCCTCAACTGACCTCTCTGGAGCATAGAAGACACAGAGGAGATCTCATAGAGACATACAAAATACTGAGGCAACACTACGACTGCCCAGAGTTGGAAAGCATGTTTGAATTCAATTCAAACCATCACTTAAGGGTCACAGCCTGAAACTCAACGTTACAAGCTTTTCAACTGAAGCAAGAAAGCAACTCCTGACAAACAGAATCGTGAACAGCTGGAATAAACTGCCGAGGAAGTTATTGAAGCACAAACCATAAACGCATTCAAAAATAGGCTTGATATTATTATATATTTAAAAAATGATATGTAAAAGAAAAAAAAATATGAAACAGCAACACCAGTGAATTTCATAAATATGAACACATCACCGTTAAGCTGCTAGTTCATCAACAAATAATAATAATAATAAATAAGATAAAAACAAATTTACCGCGTGAATTTTGTAGCACCTGGCGTTTCGGCGACGTTTCAGCCGCTGTTGTCTAGGCATGACTAGGTAGACTGTGGGTATTAGACTGATAAGTCTACCTTGGACTTGTCCAATCTACCCTGGAAAACGGCGGATGCAATGTCGCCGAAACGCCGGGTGCTACAAAATTCACGGGGTAAATTCGTTTTTACCTTATTTATAATGTCAAATAACGCGATAGTCTCCGATTTCATAAACACGTTGATAGTGGGAAAATGTAATAAGGCTAATAATAATATAAGGGTAAGGAAAATAATAAGCTAAGTTGTTAATAAGGTAATTTCTTGAAAGGGGTATATAAAGCAAAAATGAAGTATGAATAACTGAATATTAATATTTATATTACGCAATATCGTCGCCTTAGAATTATAACTCGATAACTCGAATTTAGTAGTTCCGAGATAAACATGTTTTAATGGTTTTTTTAAAGTTTCAACTCTTTTACCATTTTTGATTTGTGGAAACTAATATGTGGACCTAAATACTAACCTAAAACTAGATAAGTGCAGGTGTCGAGTTTTTTCGCTACCATAGCAGACAGTGCTGTGAACTTTCAGCTAGATAAGTCTACATATCGATTATTAGTATTATAGCTGGAGCTGATTTTCATCTTATCAGTCACAGTTAACTGTCACAGTTAAAGCTACTCTAAGGGCAGGGGAAATTCATTTATCTCGTTTTAAGGGAATACAGAGTTGATATTTTAGCATCTTCTGGCATACTTATCTCAAAAATGCCAATTTTCGAGTTATTATATTATAATTGTAAGGCGGCGATATAATGGTATCGTATAATATAAAAGTCATATAATGCAGTATAGTTGAATGGCAGTTATTGAAATCTTAAGAAGTAGGAGATATGCTAGGTATGATCGAATTTTTAATTGAATTAATGGAATCATAAAATACGTCTAATCCTTTACATGATTTATCAATTTTATTTATTTTTATTTATTTATTAAAGGTAAAGCACAAAATATAATTTACTGCAGCTTTACAAAAAAAAATGTGTTTGGACCAGTAGCGAAAAATAGAGCACACTGCAGTATCTTGGTCACTGCGTCAACACCGCCTAACTAGGCCTAGGCCTGTACTAAGGCAGGTGTACCAGGAAATATTTTACCTGTGCACACAAAAAAGTAAAAAATTAACAACTAAACTTAAAAATTAAACATGTTAAAAAAATAAATTTAAAAATCATCAAGAAGTATTTGAAATTATAATGATAAAATTATCGAGTAAATAAATAAAAATCTAAATCATAATAATAGTAAATAGATAGATAGAATAACGCGACACATTCTGGTAGGAGGTCTATTCGACACGATATTGCTTATTTAGATGGATTATTATCATAACAAAATATCATTCAACCAACCACTATTAAGTGTTTATATGTATGAGTCCGCGTAATGTGTGTGTCTTGTTATTACATTCGATCGACAGAACTTGAATGGAATTCCGTTAATTTTATCCCAACCAAACATCGGAACCTTACAATGCACCTTACAAACACCCAGCCGGGAATTGAACACGGAACCTGACAATGTAAGATCAGGCAACCTAACCACTACGCCACCGGGCTGTCACTCACTGGAAGTAACCGTCACTCACTGGAAGTAACTGTCACTCTGTAACCGCTTGCATGCATTGATCGTACAATTGCATGCATTACTTTTGGATTCATGTACTTGCTTTCGGCGTCTATATCGGCAAATTGCAGTTGAATGTCTTCTTGAAAGGACGCAATATGATGGTGCATTATATGATCGCCCTGAGCGCTAGTTATTCGCTATAATAGCAGTTTCATAGGTGGCGACGACACGCTTATAATAACATTTTTGAGATTAGTCCCTTCACTAGTCGCTTGCGTAACACTTTAATGCATATTATAATTATCATTAACGAGTAAAATTATAACTAATCTCGAATTATAGAAGTAATCGTTATTAAGGAAGTAATTTCTTTTGACCCAATCAGCGATGACGATATTATAGTGCGAAGCAAGCGCCGGAAAGTTAATAAAAAACGGCTAAAATGCTTTGTGAACCATATCTATTTCTTCATTTATTGCAGTATGTTATTAAACGGTGATTATATAATAATATTTTTTTTAGCGATCAATTCTAATAATATTATAAAGCTAATGGGGTATCAACATATAATGAGGTACTAATATATAATTATAAAACTGTATTTCGTAGATATTAAATATAAACAACAAATGCATTTGCCTTGAAGTCATCATATGAGTTAATAAAACAATAGATTAAAAACTAATAATAGACAACATTTTAACAACCAAAAAACAGACTATTTTTTTTTATATAAGTGCAGCGGCCATATCGCGGTGATACTTAGAACGGGCTATCATAATTGAATGCGTATACAAAATTTTGTGTCTGTGCTCTTGACCGTTCAGGAGTTCCCACGTTAGAAACCAACACTGGGTGCCGCAGTCCTGTCTTGATGAAAATTAGAACGGACTGTCGTAATTGAATGCATATACAAAATTTCGTGTCTGTGCTGTTGACCGTTGAGGAGTCCCCTCGTCCGGAGCCAACCCAGGATGTAGAATCAGGTCATGCTTACCATGTAAAAAAATGCAGTGTCCTCGGAATTGAACCAACATGTAAATTTTTAACTTCATATTATAATATTTAAGGAGTTTCCCCAATTCCTTATGGATCCCGTCATCAGAACAGGATTTTGATAAAAATGGAACCAATCTGTAAGTAGGTACATCCTTTAAATTTAAAAAAAAAACCAAATCGGTTCATAAAGGGCAGAGTACTGAGGTAAAAAACTTTTAAAACAAGATACAACCGAATTGATTACCTACTCATTTTTGTAAAGTCGGTTTAAAAATACACTTTTTTTAAATACTGCACTTAAAATCAAAAAATAATTAACCACTTTGTTCTCACTGTTTACCCCGTAAGGGATTTAGTGTAAAGGCTGATTTACATTGATCCAGTATCTGTGCTGAATGCTGTGATGGATGGGAATAGACGGTCGGTCTATTCCGATCCAGCACTATCCAGATAGAAACATGTTTATATTGATACAGTGGCGATCCAGCGAGGCAACCTAGTGACGCTGGATCCAGCTGCTGGATCAATGTAAATAAGCTTTAAGCCATATTTTAATTAACTATATTAATTGAGTATAAAAAGGTGGGGCGCTTCTTCAAATCAAATTATCATATATAGTTCTTCCCATTGAAATGTTTCCAAAGAGCACCTGTATAGGTACTTAATATTCATAATGGTTTACATTGAAGATCGCTTATGTTTTAGATCGCCCCAGTAAACGAAGATTAAAAGTAAATCTTGCATTGAAGTTCGATTCTAGAAATGTGAACATCTAAAAATGTTTTTCCATATTATTTTATTGTCATCAGAGCTACACACAATTGCCAATTTTTATATTGATACGACAATCAGAAGTGATTGAAATTCGGTTCCTTAAATTCTAACACCTAATAAAAGTGTGTTAAAAATAAGACATACATTAAAAACCGCTCTTGGACGTGTCAAAAAATTTGTGTTTTAAGCAGTAAGTCTCATTACTTCTTCTTTTCTTATCATTCATATGTTATTAAAAAAATATATAGTATCTAAGAAACTTTGATACTATACTACTGAAAGTTATTCGTCGTAGAATCTTATTACAAAACAAATTAAAGGCTTACTTAATAAAATAGTCAATAAATCTAATGTAATGTTAAACCTACTAAACACACAATAATTAAAATAGTCAGGAAAAAAGTTGAATAATCAAAGCAGAAGCCTAACAATTGAAATAGTCAATAAATGGAATATATATGTACTAAAAACTGTACATAGTAACATACATAGTACTGTACAAAAACTTTACATAGTAGTAAGAAATTGTTAAATAATCAAACTAAAGCTAAATCTTACATTTAAATACTAAAAGTACGTATATAATTATCGTTCAAATTGGTACAATATTTGCAAAGCCATGGCCCTCGAATTCGGTCAGATTATAGAAAGGGTGGGCTATCAGCATCTCCTTAATGTTTTTATTTAAATTGTTTGTCCTCCAGTTGTTTGATAGTGGTAGGACTTTCTACCAAATTGTAGAATTTAATGCTAAGGTATAAGTAGTTCTTCTGTACATAGAAACTAATAAAGAAATAATAAATCGATGAAAACGTCACGTACTGTTCTTGTGTGTGCGTGAGGGTATGTGTGTGCGCGAGCGGGTAAGGGTGTGTGTGATGGTACCTACATGTTAGTATATTAATGTTATTACTTAAAATAGTGTCTATCTAAATAATTGCATATTATCTCTTATAGGTTGTAAAATTCCTAAAAAATCTTACTTTATTTGGGTAATTGAAAATACAATATCTTAAAATTCGCGAAGTAAAGTCCGAAAGTGTATCTAAATATTTAAGTATTTTTTGTATAATTATTTATATAAATAAAAATGAAATGCTGTCGTTGGTAACACCATATTAGGTTGAACGGCTGAACCGATAAAAGTGTGTTAAAAATAAGACATACATTAAAAACCGCTCTTGGACGTGTCAAAAAATTTGTGTTTTAAGCAGTAAGTCTCATTACTTCTTCTTTACTTATCATTCATATGTTATTAAAAAAATATATAGTATCTAAGAAACTTTGATACTATACTACTGAAAGTTATTCGTCGTAGAATCTTATTACAAAACAAATTAAAGGCTTACTTAATAAAATAGTCAATAAATCTAATGTAATGTTAAACCTACTAAACACACAATAATTAAAACAGTCAGGAAAAAAGTTGAATAATCAAAGCAGAAGCCTAACAATTGAAATAGTCAATAAATGGAATATATATGTACTAAAAACTGTACATAGTAACATACATAGTACTGTACAAAAACTTTACATAGTAGTAAGAAATTGTTAAATAATCAAACTAAAGCTAAATCTTACATTTAAATACTAAAAGTACGTATATAATTATCGTTCAAATTGGTACAATATTTGCAAAGCCATGGCCCTCGAATTCGGTCAGATTATAGAAAGGGTGGGCTATCAGCATCTCCTTAATGTTTTTATTTAAATTGTTTGTCCTCCAGTTGTTTGATAGTGGTAGGACTTTCTACCAAATTGTAGAATTTAATGCTAAGGTATAAGTAGTTCTTCTGTACATAGAAACTAATAAAGAAATAATAAATCGATAAAAACGTCACGTACTGTTCTTGTGTGTGCGTGAGGGTATGTGTGTGCGCGAGCGGGTAAGGGTGTGTGTGATGGTACCTACATGTTAGTATATTAATGTTATTACTTAAAATAGTGTCTATCTAAATAATTGCATATTATCTCTTATAGGTTGTAAAATTCCTAAAAAATCTTACTTTATTTGGGTAATTGAAAATACAATATCTTAAAATTCGCGAAGTAAAGTCCGAAAGTGTATCTAAATATTTAAGTATTTTTTGTATAATTATTTATATAAATAAAAATGAAATGCTGTCGTTGGTAACACCATATTAGGTTGAACGGCTGAACCGATAAAAGTGTGTTAAAAATAAGACATACATTAAAAACCGCTCTTGGACGTGTCAAAAAATTTGTGTTTTAAGCAGTAAGTCTCATTACTTCTTCTTTTCTTATCATTCATATGTTATTAAAAAAATATATAGTATCTAAGAAACTTTGATACTATACTACTGAAAGTTATTCGTCGTAGAATCTTATTACAAAACAAATTAAAGGCTTACTTAATAAAATAGTCAATAAATCTAATGTAATGTTAAACCTACTAAACACACAATAATTAAAATAGTCAGGAAAAAAGTTGAATAATCAAAGCAGAAGCCTAACAATTGAAATAGTCAATAAATGGAATATATATGTACTAAAAACTGTACATAGTAACATACATAGTACTGTACAAAAACTTTACATAGTAGTAAGAAATTGTTAAATAATCAAACTAAAGCTAAATCTTACATTTAAATACTAAAAGTACGTATATAATTATCGTTCAAATTGGTACAATATTTGCAAAGCCATGGCCCTCGAATTCGGTCAGATTATAGAAAGGGTGGGCTATCAGCATCTCCTTAATGTTTTTATTTAAATTGTTTGTCCTCCAGTTGTTTGATAGTGGTAGGACTTTCTACCAAATTGTAGAATTTAATGCTAAGGTATAAGTAGTTCTTCTGTACATAGAAACTAATAAAGAATAATAAATCGATAAAAACGTCACGTACTGTTCTTGTGTGTGCGTGAGGGTATGTGTGTGCGCGAGCGGGTAAGGGTGTGTGTGATTGTACCTACATGTTAGTATATTAATGTTATTACTTAAAATAGTGTCTATCTAAATAATTGCATATTATCTCTTATAGGTTGTAAAATTCCTAAAAAATCTTACTTTATTTGGGTAATTGAAAATACAATATCTTAAAATTCGCGAAGTAAAGTCCGAAAGTGTATCTAAATATTTAAGTATTTTTTGTATAATTATTTATATAAATAAAAATGAAATGCTGTCGTTGGTAACACCATATTAGGTTGAACGGCTGAACCGATTTGGTTAATTATTTTTTTTTATATTCGTAATAGTTTAAATAATGTTCTAACGTAAGGAAAATGGGAAAATTTCCCTGCAAAACTGGAAAATTCGGGACAAACTGAAAATGTTTTTTTCTACTCACTATTCGAAAGATCTGTAATTCTTGTTTTTGAATAGGACCGACATATTATCTTGTTTCTATTTTTTGTTTTGGTCGCTATGCTCTCGAGATAGAAATATTTCAATCGAATATATTCAATGGATAAAATATCTGGAAGATCTTGAGAAAAATCCGGTAAAATTCATTCCAGCCTAAATTTAAATAAAATTTATTTTATCTACTTTATTTATATTACAATTTATTTATTTCGGTATTGATCTGTATTTTTAATTGTACCAGAATGATGATTTCTCTAAAACGCTGCTATACTTCGAAATTCCAAGTAATAATAAGACGGAAACAATGAAAGTCAACTTCACGTTATCCACATGTATTTTCCATCGATGTTTATGTCGTTTTTTCAGTCCATCCAAGCAACCACGAGTGTTTCTAATTGCGTTTGCTATTAGTAAAAATTCATGGTTTATACATCTACGTACTGATAATGGTAAATTATCGAGACACGAATAGAGAAGCCTGTCAACGTTTGCCATTGCAAGAAAATCACATCAAATACAAACATGGTTTTCTCAATATGGATAATTATCTTAACATGCTTTCCATCGAAACCGATTGATTTGTGTCTAACCCTGTGAAACCTACCACTGTAAAACAAATCCTGTACAATTAATTAAATAAATGACAGTAGGTAATCCGTAATTACGATTGACCCAATCAACGAAGACGATACTGTACGCGTTTACAAAGTCATATGGCGCAGGTAATTAGCGATCTACTATTGCACATAACTTTGAAAAGTCACTTGGACGAGATGAAGCGTAGGAGCGAGTTGAGGTGCGTTTACATAACTCGCGCAATGAGGCAGGCCTGCATCTAAGGCTGAGGACCGTCCTCAAGCGGACCGGAGAGTGGAGATGACCCGCACGTCGAAATAACACTTGTCGCGTTAAGATTATATATGTAAGCTTATCCAACAGCTTTTTGTTAGAAGCAGCAATCGAAAACCTTTCCTCTAAATTAGAGAATGAGCATTTAGCCACATTGTTATCAATGTGATAAAATTGAACAGGCAAATGCAGCAAATGCTAAGTGCCCACTCTAGGACTGAACTGTAAAATTATTATGGGAAATTTTAACGGTGTAAGCATTTTATCATGAATAAAAAAATCCGCTGTGTCCCCTTAAGACTTTCCCGGCATGTAGAAAAGCCCGCCTCACCAATTCTTATTATATTTGTTTAATAGTTTCCGTGGTAATAAAATTATATTTTTTCGAAAATGATTTTTTTTAAATGGCTGACCTAAAATAGAGATATGGCAATTTATGATTAAGGTCGTCAGTATTATCAGTCAGTTTATGATCAAGGTTGCGGACTTGAACTGATGCCAGATTGAATGTGTAACACCCATCTAAGTCCAATATTACGAGTATGACTATTATCTTTTCTACTCTTTCTTTCTATCTTTTCTACTACAATCTTTTCAACTCTTGCCGTGACCAAATAATGCCTGCATGCCAAATTTCAGCTCAAGCGGATGAAGAGTTTGGGCGCTATTGTGGAGGAATACACACACACACACAAACACACACACACACACACAGGCAGACTTCAGTCTGGAAATTATCTTAACCGTCTCGGGGGGTGTTAAAATGGTCTAAAATGTAGCAACTCAGTCACTGTAAAATATAACAACCTGTAAATTATAACTGTATGTTTGCTATCGAAAAAAAGCGTTTTTGGAATTGTTACCAGCTTTTCCTCTTTTGCGATATGATTATAACTGCTGTTTATCAAACATAATTCAACCGTGAAAAGTAGCAAAAGCTATTTTACAGCAGTGATTTTTTAAGAGCGACTGGCCCGTTAATTGAAATCGATGTATTTATTTCTTTCGAGGGCAGGTCACAGTCTAAAGCTCGGTGTCTCTAATTTGGACTTTCTGCACCTCACATTATCGTGTTTTTCGGGTCAGTTGCATTTTAGAGCGACTGAGTTTTACACGACTGCCCAACAAAAAAGAAGTGTTATGTGTTTAGGGTTCATCTATGTATGTTTTTGTGTTTCCTTATTCCACTGTAACTTCTAAGCGCTCGAACCGATTTAAAAGTATATGGTATTGTTAGAACCGTTATGTCATATCAAGTGTCATAGGGGTACCCTATGACAAGTATCAAGTATCAAGTATCACGTATCCAAATATCAAGTAAATAGTTGGCTAAATGTCCAAATCTCCAAATGTCAATAAATTAACATAAATATATCGTGTCAAATGAAAGGCCTGATTGAAAACATTCCGAAAATACATATGTATCTATATAGATAAATACATAAACATGAAATATTTCATAAAAAACGTACAAAAATATATATATAAATAGAGTACTTCACTTTTTGTAAGGGCAATCGTATTTCTATTCCTTTAAATATATTTACTTATAACCCTTGGGCTACGTAACGACCAAATTTGGTTGCACATCAGAACACCGTTGACTATGTAACGACCAATATTGGTGGCTTGCTCCCGGAGCGCACAGTAATATTATTTTCTAATTCGAACGCATCCTAAAATCCATACCAAATATCTTATTATTACCATAGATACATAGACGGCCGCTAGTATAATTTCGCGCGTCATTTCGCGGATATTTCTGGTAAAATTCAATTGTCAAACATCATTAAAAAAAAATCTCGAGAAATCATCAAAATTATTATTGGTTTTTAAGAGCTAATATCTAAATATTTTTGTATGTAAATAAGCAAAACAAAATATTACCTGTGATAGATCACAATAGGATTTACAATTTATAAATAGGTTTAGTATTTCTAAATAGGTTACTGTCTAATGATGAATGCCAACAACAACCGCTCAACACGGTTATTTATATTAAAGACGCTGCTTTCTTCATATATGAGAGCAACGGGTCGCGGTACGTACGACACTCGGGAGGACAAAACAGTTCTAGCAATACGACACACTTCTAAATCGGTTCAAGTGTTTAGAAGTTATGGTGAAAAAATACAGAAAAAGAAAACATATATAGATGAATCCTGAACACATTACACTCCTTTTTTGTTGGGCAGTCGTGTAAAAATCAGTATCCAACCATGAACTAAACAAAAAATAATTTTCTTAGCACTGCCATCGCTTACTGACCCCTGCATGACGTCATATGCCATGCCATGCCACACACCTGCGTTAAATTCAAACAGGCAACTATTAAGCCCATCGATCGCAAGCCACTATAATTATCGGGTTCGTCTGCCGGGCTTGTCTGTGCGAACACCAATTATGGGCGGTGTGTAACCGGCCTCATTTCACTCTCGATCGGAATGAGAATCACTTAGAAATGTCAGCTTTTTGCCTGCCCGCCTTCCGATCACTGTAATTAAGCCATGCGTCACTCACTCATCATTTCATTTGTTGGATAACGCGCCACTCACTCGGGCTTCCGGACAGAGAACGAATTTTATTTGTCTAAAATACTGCTATTTAACATAACGGTACTATAGTATACCAGACAGTAGCTTTTTTTTAGAACAAAATTGAAATCGAAGCGAATACATCACGAGTCGTAAGGGTTCGGATATAGCCTCCAGATGTCCGCTACTCAGCCCACGCAAATATGTAAACGTTCCAAACGTCTTCAGCCTTTACCTGCGCGTAACGCTATCCAAAGGCGTTCGTCGAGACATACCCCTCTGCTCAAGACTTCAGTTACAAAAAAATAACTACTGTATTTGTAAATAAGGTATCCTATGACACTCGGCATGACATAACGGTTTTAACAATACCACAAACTTTTAAATCGGTTAAAGCGTTTAGAAGTTATAGTGAAATAAAGAAACGGAAAACATACATGCATAGATACAGCGTGAACACATTACACTCCTTTTTTGTTGGGCAGTCATGTAATAAACAGAATTGCATTTAAATTCTGTCAACACACATTTTGTAATAGGATTGGTGTAAGAGATTGTCGTAATATAATAAACTCGCCCAATGTGAGCTTTCACAATAAAAAGTAATAAGAATATAACCTTCATTTACAATGTTTCCCCTTGTATACATCAGTTCCACCTCATTTACAATATTGTAACATTCATAACAGCTATTATTTCGGTCACTTTATTTCTGATTGAAACAACTGAATTTAATTCACTATTAGATGAGATATGAATTTTATATTTAAGAGCGACGTTATTACTTTACCAGTATCGTCGAGATGACCAGTCGTTAGGAGATGTTGAATCCTCGAATGTGGTAACCTTAATTACAAGCAAACATACGTGGAACGTTATATGTATTGCGAAACGCATGAATTTATCCAACTAAATGTTATGAATGTGTATAGTATAATCTTGTGATTGTAGATTTATTAGTGCAATTACGTGTTTTTTTTAGTTTACATTAAATATAAATTTACCAAGCTGAATATAATGAGAACTTCATTCGCACAAAGATACTTTAAATACTTAGCTCCAAGGCTCTATAATATAGAATATAGAAATTACGATAAAAATTTAGTTAACATGGTAGCATTTTAAAAAGCAATAAAAAGTGCTTTATTGTTAAAGGACCACTCTATGACAAAACGGAATTTAACAGAATTTTTGATTAGGTAAAATTAATAAATAAAAAGCAAATACTTATATTTTTTTATTTATAAATATAATAGACGTATATGTGAGGTTTAAGACATGAGGTATTTCAATTTAATTTATTTGCGTACATTTTGTGTAGTATTTTATATTAGTATGTATATTTATTTTAAATATGTATTTATTGTATTTAAGTTGTACTATATATTGGTGTTGGGTTTAATAATAATTTCTTACCTACTACTATATAATTTTTTTTTGTATGTTGGTATAACTCTTTGTGCTTGTGTATTTGTATTATGCAAGAATGAATGTTTTGAACTTTATACCAATAATAATTATATAACCGAACGTCATACATGTCAGCACGCAATATGCTAAGTCAAATATCAGCATCCCTAGATACGGGCGTTCTTGCTCAGTTAGGTACGCGATGAGCCAACGGCTATGGGTTCAACTTGGTTTTCCCGCACGTTTTATTGTACTGTATACCGAATATCATAGCCATTCGTCTGTAAATCATGTTGTTTAAAATAAATAAATAAAATAAATAAATATCTGGGTACATTTAAATGTTATGAATGTGTATAGTATAATCTATGATTGTAGATTTATTAGGACAATTACGTGTTTTTTGTAGTTTATGGTTATAGTATCTGGTTTAGAAGTGTGTGGTATTGTCAGAATCGTTTTATCATCCCGAGTGACACAGGGTACGTGCCACCACCCTTTGCTCTCTTATAAGGACAAAGCAGCGCCTTCAATATAAATCGCCTTGTTACGCGTTGACGTGTTGAAAGTCATCATTTTTTTCAGATCAGTTTTTTTTCGGTTTTCCTCTTCGCGGCTGCCAGGAATATACCAGATAGGCGGAGTAACAAAGTATTTGAAATTATAAATTAGCAAAATTAATTATAAGACACATAATTTGGTAAGAAACCCAATTTATGGTATAAGGGAGTTTGAAAATTCTGAGTTTATTTTCCATGTTGATGATTAATGAAATGCGTAAAGTTATTATGATAGCTGCCATTTTAATTTTCATACAATTTATTATACATCTATTCATTTAAAAAAAATACGAAGGCATATTGCTGGATTGACAATAAAATATATATTTTTCGATTATTCTACATAGAATTTGATTTTCCATTTTAATGTATTATTCTCCCTGACTCTTAAATCACATTAGTATATTTTGATTATTTGTATGTAGGTAATATTGAATATAATATTACAGCCATGGCAACTATCACGATAGTTATGTTTTTATTAATTAAATTTTTAGCATTTAATTTTGTGACGCATCCAAGTGTAGGAATGCCTATCTACTGGAGTAGTTGATTGTATTGTATTGTATTGTATACAGTGTTCAATTATACACAGTATACACACTCTCCACAAAATAATACCGAGTTCTAAATGACCGTTTTTGATTCTTACGAATTAATGAGTTCAGGATTCATGCATGTGTGTTTTCCGTTTCTTTATTCCACCACAACTTCTAAACGCCTGAACCGATTTAGAAGTGTGTGGGATAGTTAGAATCGTTATGTCATCGTATGGTACCTAAAGTGTGTAAATAGTTGTATAAATGTCCAAATCTCCAAACGTCAATAAAGTAATATAAATAGATCGTGTTTAGTGCCAATGAAAGGTCTGTTTGAGTAGGTATATTCCAAAAATATATATGGATAAATATATAAACCAAAAATATTTCATGAACAACTGTAAAAAATATTATAAATACAGTAGTTCTATTTTTGGAAGAGCAGTCGTGTTTTTTATTCCTTTCAATATATTTACTTATTCACCACTGATATGTAGTTAAAAGCGTATAATCGATGGTTATTACAACCAAACTACCAACATACATAATAGGTTCTAATTATAGTTACAAATCGAATAGGCAATAAAATTATCCGGGTCAAATTTATAGGATTTTCTTTTACAACCGACAATAAACCACAGCCTGAGCGAAATGTCAAGCAATTCAATTCCGAAACCTTTCACATTGCGAATCGTCATAAAACTCCTAACAAATTGTCACAAAGATATCGGTGCAGCTTTGCAATACTATATAGTTAACTTTCCTTTCTTAAAATGGCGAATGAAAGTGATGTATCTCACGTATGTATAAAATATTTCGATTTTCTTATTCACGTTGTATGCCTGTTACCGGGCCTTTGTCGATCATGAGAGCAGTGGCGTATCTTAAAAAAATGGACCCGGTGCAAAATTTAACAAAAGGCCCCTCCCTCCATTTCTGGACATTGCATACTTATATTGCATACTTATATAGGTATTCTATATTGCATACTTATATAGGTATTCTACACTAGCGCGCCCTCTGGTGGACCGATTTCAACTACAATATTTTTGAACTCTTGCCATGAACGAATGATGTCCGCATTGCAAATTTCATTTCAATCGGATGAAGCGTTTAGGCGCTATCGTGAAGGAATGCACACACACACACACACACACACGAACACACAAGCACACCCACACATAGACTCACAGACAGACTTCAGCCTGGAAATGGTCCTTATCGTCTCAGGGGGCGTCAAAATGGATATTGCCGTCTTCATACAGACGTGTTCACAATACTTTTCTTTCGGCCGGTGAAGTAAAATGTCTTATATTTTTTAAATTAAATTAATTAATTAAAATAACTAGACGAGTGGTAAGAAATAGAAAAAATACCTCAAAATTCGGATAGCAAAGTAGACGTAGGGGCCATCGAAATTTAATTTCGTAAATTTAACAACTTTTACTGCAACTCATATTATTTTCTGCAATTACGAATTGTGATAGTCACAGGAAAAATATTCTCAAGCATTTTTACTAAATTTCTTCCAGTGATTTCTCGTATATTGAACATATTCCGCAGAATTGAATTATATATTAATAACACGTCTACATTACCATAAATAAAAATAAAGCGATATTCTATTCGAATACGTTTAAAACGCCTACTAAATAAACAATCACTTAATCTTATTTCAGGATTAATCTATGTCGATTGAATCATCCGAACCACGCCCCTAATTACCGACATCAAACAATAACGTATCTCAACTATTATAATTAAATTGTTAATGCTCAATCATACAATTAACATCAGTCAAACAGACAGATTAATGGTTCAGATCGCGTAGTCAATAATGTGAAAGTTTTAACAATGTTTCCAATATTGTATACTACTATCGGCTGATTGATCTCTATGGTATTCGATTACCTTTGGACGCTTCATTTTGCTTCTTGACAGATAATTTCGAATGTATATTGTCTTCAGGTGAGATAATCATTGGCTCTCGTTGCGTAACGTCTTCGCTTTCATCGTGACAGCGTCCGGCCCGGGGTCGAACTTTCCTGATTCATAATGGACAATAACTACTGGCAGTGTTTTGGGAGAGTGTTGTTTAACATCCCGTCTCTTCATCACGTGTCACCCATCCTTTCCAAAGTATCCATGCTGAATATGGGACAACGGAGGAAATTTTATATATTTCATTGTTGTTCTGTAAATTTTATTTTTAACATAATTGTATGTATTTATTTTTTTATTTATTACGTTATACTTGTATTTTTTTTTGAGGACTTCATTTTAGGGTAATTTAGTTTTTTTAGCATCTTGCTTCACATAATTTATTGTAATATTAGAGTCCTGTACCCTAAAACGGGCTAGTCCCAGTTGGGTGACAGAATCAAATAAGCAAAAGTTTAAGGTTTTGACATTCGGTTCCTGTTATTTTTATAAACTAAATCAAATTTTTATAGTAATTAATTCTTAAATAAATAAATAATAAATAAATCTTTTTTTTACAAGCTTTTATTTACCTTGCAATATTTGTTAGTATGTCAGTTTGTTCAGGTCAAATCTTGCAACCTGAATTAGATCACTCCCTCCTGTCCTATGAAGTTGAAATTATACTTGTTGGTTCAGTTACGATGAAAATGCATTTTTATTGTAAGCAGGACCTGATTTTACACCCAAGATCGGCTTCCGACGGGGCTATGTTTCCACGGTCAACAGCACAGACACACAATTTTATATACGCATTCAATTATGATAGCCCCTTCTAAGTTTCACCGCGACTGGGCTGCTGCCGCAGGATTAGCTTCCAAAGAGGGGACTCTTCAACGGTCAACAGCACAAACTCCAAAAATCTGTAGAGCATTCAATTATGATACCTAGTTCTAAGTTCCACTATGGCATGGCTGCTGCACCCAGGGTTGTCTCGGGACACATTATAATAAAAGGTTGTTTTTAAAAATGCGTTTTTACTATTAACCTATTATTCATTTTGCTTTCCCCACCCACCAACCAATGAGGAGGGAAAGTATTGTGAACGCGCAATTTTTAAAAAAAATGAAGATTGAAGTATTTATTTTGTGCCCCTCTAAGACAATTAGGATCATTTCTAGATGAAAGTCTGTCTATGTGTCTGTCTGTATATTTTCTTCCATGAGAACCCTCAAATGCTTAATCCGATTGAGCTGAAATTTGGCATGCAGGCATCATTTGGTCATGGCAAGAGTTGAAAAGATTGTGGATGAAATCGGTCTACCAGAGGGCGCGCTAGTCATACTTAAATCTCAAAATAATGCACTTAGATACTTGAAATTACACAGATGCTTCGTTGGATCGAAAACAAAAATCAGTAAAATTTTGATTGGCATATGATATATATATGACGGGAATGATATTTAAAATTCGCCATATTTATGAAACTACTACATCATTTTTGGAAACTGCCAATTTAATACCACTGAAAATACTACTAATATGCTACGAATTGGCGCGCGGGGGGTGGTTGGGTTAGCAATAATTTAAAACGTTGTGGTTGAAATCGGTACAGCGATTTGGCGTACCGATTGGGTGCAATAGTCATATTTCAATCTCGAAATATTAGACTTGCAGATTTGACATTTGGTACACAGATGCCCTAATGAACTGAAATCACATTGAATGTTCGCCGGTCAGTATATTTCCATAGGCGTGTTCCATAAACATAACGGAACGTGTTCAATGCATTGCATTCTCAATATTCGCCCTCTCCGTCGACTAACCCATTCAATCAGGCGAACCTCCTTCCTGAAGGGACATCACGCTCAAAATCCTTCCTTAAGTCCTTGGCTACTTTCCGGTAATGTTTTGTGGTTACACACCCATTTTTTATGATGTAAAAATGCTCTTAACCTTTGTTTTTTTAAGTATTCACCCACTAATTAATGTGATGCTTTGTTTATAGAATGTACCCCCAAGCACCAGCTTTGCTCAGTTGAGCGTCATCGAACGGTAAAATCTTATTGAGTACAATTTCTAGCTTTGGATGAATTAATTTGATGTTTCAAATTGTAATTATTATTTTTGAGTTGCTTTAAAGTAATTAATCAATTAATCAATTCGGATTTTCGCCGTCTGTTTGCAATTGCATGACCTCTTACCTTCTTAATCGCAAACAGCAGGTCAAAACGGTCAATTCCGACCTCGGTAATTATATCAGCTATTGCTTTACTCATCGTTAAAGGAGTACCTCAAGGCACTATACTAGTGCCAATACTTTTCTCTCTGTGTACCTACATTCGATATCGGTGCCAATTTCCATAATTACGCGCATCATATGTATGCGGATTTATTATTATTTATTTGCTTTGGTGTGTAGAGGAAGCAGGTTATGCAATACTTAAAGTCAACGAATATTTCTCTTATTTATTAATCTGTTTCCTTTGACAAGGCCTTCTGCTTAACCCTGTTAAATCGACATACCTGGTTGTTAGTTATAAACTTAATGTTGCCATTTTAACTCATCTATACTAATATTATGAAGAAGTAAAATGTATAAGTTTGTATGTAGGACGTAATCTTCCGAACTACTCATCCAATTTTGAAAAATCTTCCACTAATGGAAAGGTACATTATCGACAAATGCCATATGCTATGTGATAAATGATTTTACCAATAAAAACGCAGGATATTTGTAAATCAAGTTGGAGGAAAATGTGCTGGTGAGTTGCTTTATCGGCGTGCACTGACGAAACGGTTTTGTAATACGGGAAAATAATGTATAACGAAAACGTCGGTCATAAAAGGTGTATTAAAAAGTCCGCGACAACATAAATCCAACGTCTATATACAAGATACCATAACTACTTTGATGTCATTAAAAAAATAAGAAAAAGAACTAGGCGATGTTTAGTTGAAGACATTATCAATAAAATATGATCTATATCAAAATAAGCTATTCCATCAACTAGCCGTGGGATAAAGTTGAGATAAAATTAGCCGTGGAGATAAAATTGTGGAGATAAAATTAGCCATATACTGTAAGTTTTTAGGTGGATAGTTTAAGTTTAGTAGTTAAGTATACTTTAAGATATATAAATGGAGTTCATTGCACTACCTTTCAATTTCCCACTCCATGACTTGAATGAAGTGATTTGATTGACATTCGTGACACGTATGAAACAGCCAGCAAAGTGAACGAGGGTATTCTGGCGAAACGTCAGAAAAATTAGGTTATGTTCTTCGTGTCTAAAACTTTTCTTGTTGTGATTTAAACAAGTGATTGTTGTGAGTTAATAGCTTTAATGTTGTTTTATAATGTGTTTATACACACTTTGTGGTTGTCGTAAATAAAAGACGATATTGCGTTGCTCTGAAAAGAGGGATTTTTATTACATTTAGATTGTTTCCGTTTTTACAGTACATGTTTTTATTATACTCACCTGAAAAGGGAAACAACATTGCTATTAACTCACAACAATCACTTGTTTAAATCACAAAAACAAAAGTTTTAGACACGAAGAACATAACCTAATTCTTCTGACGTTTCGCCAGACTACCCTCGTTCACTTTGCTGGCTGTTTCATACGTGTCACGAATGTCATTCAAATCACTGTATTCAAGTCATGGAGTGGGAAATTGAAATGTAGTGCAATGAACTCCATTTATAGATAAATCATGGCATTAGAAACTCGTGCAAGAACCACGAAATATCTAGCGGCGGCGCGGTGGCGGCTGGCCCAGTAGGGTCAGCGTTCAGCAGAGGGCGACGTGTGGCGGGGGTAGAGACGCGTACCTACGTCTACGAGATAAGTAGCGTGCATCTGAGAGTCCAATATACCTAAATGTAGCGTCTCAAAAGGCAAATAAACGACAAACAACTCGATTCGAAACTCTAAGCGAAGCGACACTGCGTGCAACAGCTAAAATATTATAGGCAGGTGCTCCTCACCGTCAAGTATGTGCCACTGGTGTATTCGGCTTACCGTCTAAAAAGGGTAGCACAATTCATTCATTTATTCAATCGATTTAAATCTTTCTTTTGCAAAAGAGAGAACTGCGCAGCATGTATCAGGTAACAACTAGGCCCTCATGCAAAGAATATTTCAGCAAGGCAAGGATAATGACTATGTATTCGGCGTTCATATATCAGTGTTTAATGTATGCTAGACAGCACCTCGCAGACACAGCAATTAATGCAGACATTCACTCGCATCATACCCGCGGTAGCTCCCTTTAATGCGTACCCCGAATACGACTGGCAAAAGTACAGAAAACCTTCTTGTACCTTAGCATTAAATTCTATAATCTACTCCTTACTAAATTTAAACAGCTGGAGGACATAAAATTTAAAAAAAACATTGAGGAGATGCTGACCCTTTCTATAATCTGGCCGAATTTGAGGGCCATGATTTTTCAAATATTGTGCCCATTTAAATTACTTTAAAAAGTAGAGCCTTATTGTCTGATTATTTAATATGGTCTTATATCTGTACTTTTAGTTTAAAATGCACAACTTCGATGTAATTTGATTATTTAACATTTTACTGACAATTTGAATATTACGATGAATAATTTTACTACGTATCTTTTCGATTTACTGACTACTTCAAATATTAGGCTTCTATTTTGATTATTTATATTTATAGTTTGACAATCTAGTAGTTAATTCTTGACTACCTTTGTATGTTCAGTAAAGAGTAGTAACGAGACTTACTACCTCACCCAATTATTTGACACGTCCCAAGAGCGGTCTTTAGCCGTCAATTGGACACGACGAAAATGTAATGTAAATGTAATGTAATGTAATAACAATAATTAGAAGAATAAATGTATTTCCGAAAGCAATGTAAAAAATGTTTAATTTTTATTAAGTCTGCCTAACAAGGCTGAAGAGAGGACTATGTTACTTGTACATTTTGGATTGTGCGCACACTTATTATAAATAGTAAAAAGAAAATAATAAATCACATAGCTCTAATAAATAGGTAGTTTGTATGTAGTATGTCGTTATTTTAATAATATCTAATATTTCACAAACATGTTGAAAAAAAAACAATTATAACCAGTAAAATTATTATTAAAATATGAATAAGAATAATAAGAATTCTTCGTAACATTCCAGTGGTACTATCCTATAACGATAACGAAGAATACATTACTCTCGGGGATTACAAAGAGAGAGAGGTTTCGCTTCATTAACTTTAACCTATTACAATCTAAGATCTAGCGGGTCATAGGTATATTTTGGGACCAATTTAAAAATTCTTTACAAACCATTCTAACGTCATTGCCCCTTCGACTGTCCTATCATCGCTGCTCTGACAGTTGACAGTACGGGTCAGCGGATGACGTCATTGACTCGACTTGACCCAATCCAAAATGACAGCTTATGTGGGCATATACAATAGAGTATATTTGTCTGTCAATATCGCTATTACAGAGGATATTTCGCAAGCTGATGATTTTGTTGCATGTTAGTTGATGGACTGAAAAAATATCGAAAAGAAGATCGATATATATTTTAGTCCGAAGCTCGTGATTAGAGAACTGAGTTGATTTTGGATCAAAAGAGAAAACTCACTTGAACGTGGGTTGCGGAAGTTTTCTGCTTTATATAATTATAAAAAAAAATCATTCAGGGAACTGGATGCAAATGGTCCGGGTGACTTGCGCCGTGTGCACTTGATCGATACCGATACAAAGGAGATTGAACGAGTTAAATGTAGCCAGATTTCGTTTGAGTTAATTATCAGGTATGGCGATTTAGCAGAATTCAGCAAAAGACTGTGTCTACGGAAAAATATGAGAAAAAAATACCTGTCAAAATATCAGATGATTGCGTAAATTCGTGCTCGAGTTAAAGTTCAACATGTTTTAATTTTGAAAGGCAAAAAAAAATAAGGATCAAATATATAGCCTCCATTTCTCTCTATAATTGTTTTCTAACGATTAATACGCTTGTCGATTCCATTTGTAGAAACTGCTAGCGTTTCTTTGAAAAAAGTTTATGAAGTGGTTTACTACGACTTACCATGTACCGAAGAGTTTCGCCATTCAAACTGTTCTGCATATACCGGAATTTAGTTAAGGAACTTAAGTATCACGTATTAAGTCTCTATTTTAAATGTCGAAAAGCGGTAGAATAGTCAGTATACAATCTCTCAGCAATCTCTTCAGTTGTAATCCTTGTAATCCTTCAGTTGTAATCCTGGATATTCTTCAGCTATCGAACACACAACATCGTCATCAATGCCAGAAGGTCGTCCAAAGCGAGACTGATCTTCTAAGTTGAAACCCCTTAAGCTGTTCAAAGTTATGAGTCTGCCAAATGACTTTTTAATGGTCCGGAGAGCAGGAGCATGGTCCAAACAAACACTATGAAAGTTTTTGTGCAACCTCGCGCCTTTCTTCACTGAGAGAAATATTGGATTGATTCTTTGATTACCATCTTGTTATCACGGTTTTATTCAGAACTAGCTGACCCGTGCCCACTTCGTTGGGCGGTAAAACTTTTTACTTGTGATGAAATTATGAGTGTGGTTTGGTTAGTACTGAGTGCTATGATTTATTTCCTGACTGCCAAAAAAAGGGTTATATTTTTACTGCATATCTATGTATGTATTTGCATGCCAATTTGACTATATTACCGTTATTTGTGAGTGTCTTATCTCTTTAACCATTTATGCAGTAAAAGTGAAATTATATGCAGTAAAAGGAAAAAACCTTTTGTTTTAAATACTTGAAACGATAAATTTACTTATTTTGATATGAATTCATAATTGTTGATAATATGACCAATAAACATGACAACTCTACAACTTTTCTCTAGATCTTAATCATAAATCTCTCATCGTTACGGCAGCGTTAGTTAGAAACATTTTCGTTCGACCGTTTTTTCTGACTTACTTTGGAAATCCGACTACCACGAAAAAGTCTTTTCATTTTTCGGATTAATATATAACCACCTAAGACACTCACAAATAACGTGGCTTTCTATTGGTAAAAGAATTTTCAAAATCGGTTTAGTAGATCCAGAGATTACTTCCTACAACGTCACAAACTTTACCTCTTTATAATATTAGTATAGATAACGATGTTTCAATTATAATATTGTTGAATTACAAGGAATTTAGTTGAAATTCTATTACTCATTATATGTATCAACATTTCCTTACGGTTAATACGGAAATAATAGTATGCTGTAGTTTCAACATGATTCATGTGTCCGTCTCTAACCGTACGCATAATACTACATGTGCCACGTCAGAAGCGAGATCCCAAGGTCGCGACGTCATGGAATAACATTATGTTTTAACATTACGGAACGTTACCTACCGTCACTCCAACACCGTTACGCGTCATGTTAATTCATACGTATGGCCAACAGTCCGAGTTATACACGTAGTCCTGTTGAAATATGCGTATTTCCGTGAAGTATTACATTATTTTATATTTCTCAGTATTATCGGTTCACATTTGTTTTTTAATTTCAAACGCACAAAATCAATTTTTTTATAGTATGTCTGAAGTGATGATGTTGACATCACTCCCAAATTTTCAGTGCATGCAACATAACGAATCATAAATAGCGAAATATCTGCCATAGAGTAGAGCGACATTTATGACGATTGGGAACGAACTTATGCAATCCTCTTACAGAGACGTAAAAATGTCCTTAAAACTAAACATTGTTGTAGAAAGTCATTAAGAAGATTAACAAGTATGGTAAAAATCTTGCATCCTCACAGTTTCATATATTTTATTAGGCCGATTTTGAAAATATAAACTATAGCCGCTTTAATCGTTAATACGACTACAAAGACGGATAGCAAGAAACCACCGTTAACGCTACAAATAAAAACTATGTCAAAAGGTGCTAAATAGTATGATCGATGTAATGTTGGCTTAGCACAAATACATGTCATTTCCACCGCTCCAAGCGTCGCTGTTGCACTTGTGAAATGCAATCGTCGCAGAGCGGTTAGAGACTGAAAGCGTCATCTAATCATGCTAATGGGAGTGTAGTGATTTGAACCGGGCACCGAGGTCACAGGCCTTTTTGCTGTTATGATAAGCATCACTGCAAAGTTATAGCTTACGCAAGTAGTTACTGTGTTTAGATGCTAGTCGCAGTGACGTTTAGTTGATGAGAGAATTTCTACATATTAATATTGTTTCCGCAAGTCTAACATGCAGTAACACTGTGTACGAGTATATCAGTTGGGTATAAGCGGCATTGCAAGTTTATAGTGACTTTAGCTGTCTCGATGTCAGCATTAAAGATAAAAATAAAGATAAAAAGTATTTATTTCGAATACAACCATATAATTGTGTAGGAATGGCAGTAATTATTCTTAAACTAGTTACTCGATTTAGCCAAGAGATGATATACAATATATAATTTTAAACTTACCAATTTACAAAAACAAATACCATATGATAACAGTTTACAACAAAACAATTAACTGTAAATAATATATATTAGATTAAATGGGTAGATACGATGCTATGTATTTTCAAAATATTTTAAGAAGTCGTTATGAGCATACATGTTGATTTTAAGCACATCGACTCGGATGGATCTCTTGAAAATATCGATGTTTTTAAAGGCTTTTAGCCTTTCGGGCAATTTATTAAAAAGTTTGTGGCCTAAGTATCGACTAGTCGCCTGGAACTTGGCAGTACGTGCTGCGAACGGTTGGAGATACAGGGTTGTATTCCTGGTGTCATGCCGATGTACTTCCTCGTGGGATATGGCTGAGCTCTTATTGCAATAGAAATCGCAAAGAGCTTCTTGAGCATAAATCGCATATACGGTCAATATCCCTAGTTTTTGGAAGTGTTCACGACATGACTGCCGTGGACCAATACCTACTATCGGACGTATGGCTCTTTTCTGGAGAGTGAATACACTGTTGATGTGCGCTGCATTACCCCATAAATGAATACCGTAGCGCAGGTGTGATTAGGCAGTGAAGGTACCAACAAGCACTGTGAAAATAAAAATTATTAAGTTTGTTTGCATTAAACAGAAATTACCATATTTAAAGATAAGAATGCTAAAGGAGAAGAAATTGGGAGAGGAGGAGAGACTAGAATTTTAGCTGTCGATGTCAGCATCTCTACACTCTTCAGTCTATTATTGATTAGCATCAATAATAGACTAAATTTAATTCATTTCACAAATTGGGAAAATAAGTTGTATAACTATTCACTACCTTCCCGACTATTATAGATATTTTCCAGGTAATAAGTATATTTTTTTCATGTCCCTTTTGAGGTAAACTCAAAATCTATAAGAAGTAATAGTAGCCATCCTCCAATTGTTGCACAACATGGAAAGTTCTCCTGGATGATTTAGCTCTAGGTATATTTATTTTTTTAATGTAAATATTTATTTTGAGGTACATTTTCGAAGTTTTTAAAGCATGATTTGAAATATCCATAGCATGCCATGCCAATCTTTTCCAAAAATAATTTAATTTTTTTATTTCAAAACTTTTTAAACTCGAGCACCGCCAGCGGTTAAAAACAAATCTTTCACAATGCTTATATGAATAAAGTCGTCTAATTTAACGTTATTTTTATCTGGCAATTAGCCGTCTCTTATACGCCGTAAACATAAACCATCCGTCGCTAATCTTGGTTCATTATTAGTCATTTGTGCTTTACCGTAGTTGCATTACATGCATACCACAACACAACACAACACACCACAAGCCAGTGTGTTGTGCTGTTACATAAACGTTAATATGTTTTTAAGATGCGCCAAAGAAAGTGAGCCGACAAAAGAGCCAAAAACGCGACAGCAAATTACCAAATTATTCAACATGATCGTACGTATGTATGAGAGATGGGCGGGTAACCCTCTCACTATCGAACTTAACGACCCGAACGGACGATCGACGTAACTGGACTTTATTGTCGTACTTTTCGAAATTGTAAATGAGAATCTCTAGAAAATCACGAGGAAGAATCCATGTGACGGTGAAAGGGACACTCGTTGAAAGGTCCCTCGCGTATTGAGGAATTGTTTGTCTTTTAAATTAAAAAAAAGTACGATAGTGTACAGAACAATAATTTTATATCATATAAGTATATGATATTTCGTATAATAGAAAAATTAATAATAAAAAATATGTAACAATAAAAATAATGAAATAATCATATAATTCAACAAGAAAATATACCTAATAGTAAAACAATAATAGGTATAAAAAACAAAATATCAATCGCTTGGGCGGCCTCTACCTGACGATAACGGTAATTCAAGTTCGAATTTATTGCGGACCGAGACGCCCTTTACCTTTCAAACCTACACGGGATTGGGTGGCTATAGATGAAACCAGGTCAAGAGTTGCCCCCGCTTCTTAGGAAACGTACGTTTCCAGACTACGTTAGAGTGAGCAAACGATTGGATGATGCCACACTGTGCGGAAACCGCCACGTTCCGCAGGGGTGTTCCCCCGGATCGCAAGCTCTAATATAAGCTGTCTAAGAGTGCAGGTTACAGCCGCAAAGGAGTTCACAGCGGCCCTTTCACATTGAGTACCTCTTCGAGGAGGCTACTGGATGGAAGCTGATCCGCAAATTGGGCCGACCTATAGAAACACCAGACAGGCTATCAGGCCCAAGCTTCACGGAACCATTAGTAACCAAACAACCAAGAACCAAACCATGTAGCTAATATACGAAAGACTGAGGTGGTGTCTCATGCATCGGTGATAGGTGAATGCGACTTTGCATGTGGCGGATTTTCGGAAGAAGCCAATCAACCCGGTTGGAAACCGGGATGACGACTTGATTTACAAATATCATGATTTCGTATTGAAAACCAATATTTATTATAATAACTAGCTGACCCGGCGAACTTCATATCGCCTAACAGTCAATGAATGTCGTGTTACAGATTAGCTGAACTTAATTTATGATTATATGAAAGTAATACAATGAATACAAAATAAATATTAAGATCACTACTTTATTAAGATAATAACACAAAAAGAATTATAAAAGTACAAAAATTAAGTATATCAATCACGTGTCAGCAAGACATCATTGAATTAATTTATTTACATATTGTGCAGCATGGGATGCACTCGGCTTAATTCTCTTCATTGAAGCACCTTGTGATATAGACATTTTTTGTTTTTTTATCAGGCGCAAGAACAAATAAAGCGGATGATTTGCCGACACGTGAACATGCCACGTACAACTGACCATGAGAAAAACACGGATTTACATTTTGTATGGGAAAATGTTTTTTATTTAATTTATTTTTTTTGTCAATTTTCCAATTTTCGTTTTTAATAGTGATTCTGCTATTTGGGACGGAGACAAATATTACAAATCAAAAACCATGAAAATCGGTCCAGTCGTTCTCGAGTTACAAGTTTTCGAACAAACCCGACTTTGTTTTATATATATAGATATATAACCATAGCACTCATCGATAATCCATTAGTGACAGATTTTTTGAAATCGGATGAGTAGTTTCGGAGATTACTTCCTACATGTACAAACTTACAAACTTACAAACATTACTTCTTTATAATATTCGTATAGATAGATGAAGTATACATAAATCAAACTCGCGTCGCTCGCGATAGGTTATTACCTACTAAGGCAGCTAAGGCATGAACCGACCGATGGTTTTGCAAGATCCAGCAGGCGCGTGCGAACCGCCTAAACAATAATCGGCTTATGAGAAAAATTCCACAAAAAATATAATATTTGCGTCGCACCGCGGTCGGGTCGGCCATTCCCAAAGCCATTCTTTGATATGTGGCAGATAGGAGTTAATGATTGTTGCGCGATGAACAACCTGCTGTTTTAGAGGCTGGCTTATTGGATATATCTTTAAGGCAGATTTTCGTAACAGCTGCAAGGTTGTTAAGAGATGAACCATTCAATCACTTATTTTGATATGTACTCTTTCATTGGGAGCTAATGGACCTTTGTTGAGTTTGCCACGAAGACCCATTCTGTTCAGGGTTGGTAACACTCACGGGTCAACACCCATCCGGCGGCTTCCACGCATGAAATGCGACCCTGGCCTTAGGGCTAGTTTCCCCTATAAATCAACCTTCTGGCGCTCCTGGACGGTCTGCGCACCGTGCGGCGTGAGCCAATCGACTTTGCACTCTGACTAACAGTCGGGGGAGTCTGGAAGCAGTACTGTTTCCTATAGAGCGGGGGTGGTTGCGGACCTTACGGCGACTGCTCTTGAAACGACCATCGGCTACCCGATCCTGGGTGTACAGCCGGATAAAGGATGCCGTGGTCCGCGATAGATTCGGTATACACCGTTTCACCGCTTCGTAAGGGAGAGGACCGCGCAAACGACCTCGAACTCGTAACCAATCGAGACACCGGAGTAATCTGGTCGCAATTGGAAGCAAGGGCGTGACTGTAAGCCCGTTGGGTAACACTCCTGGCTATCTCGCGGTTAAGGCGTTGGCCTCTTGCGGGCTTGTGGCGGAGCTTGGCGGTGGATTGTTTTGTCCAAGTCTTCTGAGTTCACTTCACGGGAAAGAGAGAACGACTAATCGTTAAAACTTCCTGAGGTTACGGGTTCGCCCGTTGTAGTTGAGAACTATATATATATGTACTCTTCAACTGCTTCTTCAGGTGCTGTCTCCTTCTCGTAGATTGGCTATCACAATAGGTATCTCAACTGTATAGGACCTAGAATCAACATATGCAGCTGCCCGAAAACTCGCAGTTGCACCTAATAATTAAAAGCCAGATGATGGCCTAGCAGAATATTTAAATATTTCTCTCGCACGACAACCGCATCACCCGAGGTCGCGATCTTTTTAACATGACTGTCCAACAAAAAGGAGTATAATCTGTTTAGGATTCATGTATGTTATCAGTTTCTTTATTCCACCATAACTTCTAAACGCTTGAGCCGATTTAGAATTGTGTTATATTGTTGAAATCATTACGACATCTCAAGTGGTATAGAATACGAAAGTGTTCAAATGTCAAATAAATAATTATATAAATGTCCAAATTTCAATGAAATGAAAAGTCTGACATTTCGGAAATATATATGTATCTAAACAGATAAATACACAAACAACAAATATTTCATGAAAAACCTTTTTATTACTTGAGCACCGAGGGCAACCGACTAAAGTGCGGCAGCGGCGCCGCATCGCGGGATCGTTTCAAGATACCTGCCGCGGGGCGCAGGGCGTTTATTCTTTTACAAAAAGAACTTTCAGCGCAAACAATTCTTTTCAAATAATTCTAAGTAGAACAGTTCACTTTTTGTAAGAGCAGTCGTGTTTTATTAATTTTATAAATTATTGTTCATGTTTGAGATTCTAGTTAAATTGCCATCGTTTTGCCTTTTTATAGGATATTCCTCAGTTTGTGGTGGTGATACTTGTTTCATACGATAGATAAACGAACACAAGTAGATGTTATATATACTGACTTCCAAAAGGCCTTTGATAAAATTGATCACTCCATCCTCATTCGAAAACTTAAGGATAATGGAATACATGGGGACTTACTGCGATGGCTAAAGTCATATATTATGAACCGTAGCCAGATAGTTGTCATTAAGGGATTCGAGTCTTCGGTATTCGACGTAACATCGGGTGTCCCACAAGGTTCCAACTTAGGACCCCTCTTATTTTTAATTTTCATAAATGATCTTTCCAATAGAATAAAATGTAATTTCTTAATGTATGCGGACGATGTTAAAATTTATAATCAAATTATGAACATATCTGACTGCCATAAAATACAAAACGACCTTGATTCGCTATTCACTTGGTTTTCTGAAAATAAAATGGCTCTCAACATAGGTAAATGTCACTCGATGTCCTTTTTAGGAACAGGGGTTAGGTTAAATACGACTATTCTATAAATGGTCACAACCTAAACAATGTATCTAGCATCCGTGACCTAGGAATAACATTTGACTCAAACCTAAATTTCAAGATACACATTGAGAACATAGTCGAGAAAGCAAATAGCTGGGGTTGATCATGCGGATCACTAATAATTTCAAAAATCACAACAGCATGATCCTGCTTTATAACTCACTAGTGCGCTCTCATCTTGAATTTGGGTCCTCGATATGGAACCCATATTTTAAAACGTCCTCCGATAGAGTCGAATCCATTCAAAGGAAATTTCTGAGAATGCTATCATTTAAATGCGGCCTTAAGAATCATCTGACTGGCTACGAGGAAAGACTGGCTGCTTTTAAATTTGTCACATTAGAAAAACGCCGGCAGGTTGCAGATTTAGTGTTCCTGTACAAAATTTTAAATAATAAAATCGATACCTCTTGTATAGAAAAAATACAATTTAACATTACTAAAAGAAGTCTTCGATACCCAGACTTATTTAAAACACCTTTAGCAAAAAACTATACCGGAGTAAATAACGTAATCCCACGTGTCGTCTGTATAACAAATTTCATCTAAACAATTGCATCGATATATATATCATGATAGTTTATGCTCCTTCAAAGCGTCCCTCTTTAAAATACTGTAATTCTGGTATTTTTTGTTTTTTTCCTTTTTTTATACGTATTTTTTAAAAAAAAAACAAGCATTGTTCATGCATTGTGCTAATTGTGTACTCATATAAAAAGGATATTGATGTAGTCATGTAAGTGTAGTATATATATGTCACTGTATGTGTTGTCAATATTCTGTTTGGGTACCAAATAAAATAAAATTAAATTAAAAATACCTATACGTAAACGTTTAAGTTTCTCTGTTGCTGATTCCAAAAAAAATCGACGGCTTCTAGCTAGTATCAGCTCGATCGATCGTTCTAAATTCGCCAGCTCGATCGCGGGCGAATTTAGAACGATGGAGGATGCTTTTTCAAACAATTTGTGTTATAATTTTCTGGTGTTTGCCATTTGAATTTCTCTGGCAATATTTCAGTGTCGCAAAAAATACATCCCGTTACAAGAAGTATGTAAATACGGAAAGTCTTGTTGTCGATCAAAATTTAGAATTCGAATTTTCACTGGAACTCCACGTTTTGAGATCCTGAAATACCAAAAGGGGAATTTCTGAAAAGTGGCTGTTCGCATGTGTGTGTACACGCTGTACTAGAAACTGCATGACAAATTAGGATCAATTACGTACACAAATAGTTACTTAAAAACACCCTAATGTCGAGATGTCAAAAGCTGATAAGAGATATCACCCATTTCGTTTCAAAATGGCGGCCTTTTCAAAATTTAAAAAATCATAAAGTCTATTGAAAATTGCATCATTACAAAATTTACCTTGTTTTGTTTAAAAATGCTCATTATTTTCGCCTGGTCATGTATTTCAGCTTAAGGCGATTCTTCTAAATGGAGTAATAAAAACCGTTGGAATTGTCCATTGTGGTTGATTAGTTATAACAGCAATAAGTAAAAGGTCATGAGTTGGCCGTATTTGAAATGGCACTGTGTCAATGTGCAAGTAACAATGAAAATCATAAAAATTGCAGACTTAAGTCAATTTTATTATAGCCTCATTAAACTGAAGATGAGATAACTTTCAGTTTTTGCGTCAATAAATAACAGATTTATTAACTACTAGCTGACCCGTGCCCACTTCGTTGAGCTAGAAAACATTTTTACTTGTGATGAAATTATGAGTATGGTTCGGTTAGTACTGAGTGCTATGATTTATTTCCTGACTGCCAAAAGGAGGGTTATATTTTTACTGCATATGTATGTATGTATTTGCATGCCAATTTGGCTATATTACCGGGTTTCAATAAGGGTGAATAAAATGATTGTGATTGAATAAATTATGTTTATTAAATTGTTCAAAACTTCTCTGTATACTATGTTATTATTTGGTACCAAAATATATTGTCTTCCAGGAGTTCCAACCCGAGATACGGTCGCGGTTCCATACTTATGTCGTATTGTCTCTTTAACCATTTATGCAGTAAAAGGGAAATTATATGTAGTAAAAGGGAAAAGTCTTTTGTTTTAAACACTTGAGACGATAAATGTACTTATAAGATATAGATACTATAAGATAAGAATTCATACATAATTGTTGATAATATGACCAATAAACATGACCTAACGATTTAAACTATTTTTTTAATATAAAAAAAACTACTTTTTGTCACTTAAATATAAAAGTTAGACATATGCTGTCGCTGACTTTTTTGTAGGCATTATCAAGCTCTACAACTTTTCTCTAGAACTCAATCATATATCTCTCATCGTTAAGGCAGCTTCGTAAGAAACCTTTTCATTCGACCGTCTTGTCTCCAACTTTGCAAATCCGACTACCACGAAAAAGTCCTTTCATTTTTCGGATGAATATATAGCCTATGACAGTCACAAATAACGTGGCTTTCTATTGGTAAAGAATTTTCACAATCGGTTCAGTAGATCCAGAGATTACTCCCTACAACCTCACAAACTCACAAACTTTACCTCTTTATAATATTTGTATAGATTGCAAATTGCATCAACATCAACAACATCATGGTCGTAATATGTTATAACACTAACTACCTAAAACTAAACTTTACAGGAGGCAAATAAATCGTTGTTAAATTCGAGTGTTACTGTGTGGGAATGAGCAATCAATGGAGTACGTTCCAACGAATGTGAAACGTTCCTAATTGCTTCTAACGAGGGGATTCATCAACGGTCAACAGCACAGAAACTAAATTTTGTATTCGCATTTAATTATAACAGCCCGCTCTAAATTTTACCATGACATGGCTGCTGTACCCAGGGTTGGTTCCCGATGAGGGGACTCTTCCACGGTCAACAGCACAGAAACGAAATTTTGTATATGCATTGAATTATGATACACTGTTCTATGTTTTACTATGACATGGCTGCTGCACCCAGGGTTCGCTCAGGACAGAGCATTTTTATAAAAGCTTGTTTTTGAAGATCTTTTAACTTATTTATAATCACTCGATTAGTTCCATCCAATAATCTAGCAGGCGATCAAAAGATCTATCTCAAAGTCACTTGCGCAATCGCGAACGCGGCGGATCCAAAGATGTACGACCTTTCTCACCACTGCTACAACGAACGATTACATTGTGGCTTGTTTGATAACTGATTTGACAATTGGCGTACATGTACGTCTGCGCTACGTGCGAGCAGGTCGGTCAGCACTTTGGCAACAGTTTGGCGGTTTCGCAACTATCGCCGACCCGGTGATCCTCTTCAATTCGTTAGCGGGAAATGCCACTGCACTTATTAGACCTTTGGTCATTGTGTTCATTCTGAAGCGATGACAATTGGTGCCATCGAGAAGCGATCTAGTCATCCAAGACTTGATATAAGCAAAAAAACCTGTAAGGTTTTATCTATTGACTCTAGACTCTATTGTCTATTGAGTCTATTGACTCTCTTGTCTATTAACTCACGCATAGGGGTTTCGTATCTTATTAATAGTCATATTTTATTAATTTCATACGTACATACTGTGAAATACGTAATTTTACATTTGCTATAAGTTATTCACAACTTCATTACATGTACATAAACTTTTTAAATGTACTCACTAAAGTAAGAAAATACAGAACAAAATAGATTTGATAAATGTTAAAATAATCTTTTCAAAATTAAGGCAGCCTTGTCAAATTTATCAAAATTATAAAGAGCATGCATGGTTAGGTTTCTTTTTATGCCTTTTTTAAATGCAAACTCTTGAAGTATTTCACTTTCTGCTGGCAACGAGTCTAAATATAAAAATGATTTCTGGTATATAAGAGCCGTACTTTGGGAATTACTACATTACTTTTATGGCGAGTGCTTTTAAGTGAATTAAGGAGTTCTCGCTAAGAAACATTTTCAAAGGGAGCTTTAGCAATCCATGCGTAATATTTTATTTATTTATTTATTTATTTATTTATTTATTTTATCCCTAGTATTACATGATTAAATTTCATGTAGTATATTTTACATGATTTAGTCGTACATACAAAATGTGAACCCTGGAAATTTACTAAAGGTGCGGCTTCGGCGGGATTTTATCACCTCACTAGGTAGAGCCTGTATTGAGGTGATATTTAGTACTGCGTTCATCTGCCGGGTGTATAGGTATTTTATTTAATCTTGGGAAATCCTACAAGTGTATATTGTATAACTATTATAGTATATAGGTATATATATTAAACAAAAAATATTTATTAAATTAAATGAGATATAATATCATTGGTTATACTGTATAATAAATGGTAATATATAAAAAATATTTTGCGTATTCACAAATTCTAAAAATCACAGTGTTCTTGCATATAAAGGAGGGCTATTTTGGAAATAAATTTTAAAAATCTAAAAAGTTGATATAGTTAGTAAATTGTATATCTACTTAAAATTCGTCTATATAGAATATACAATATCATTTATTTATATACATAGTATTTAATGAATAGAAGTTACTCTATCAGTAGCAACCCTATGTGTAAGCGGAGTACGCTTACACAAAACCACGAATTGCGACAGAACGTCTGATACAGAAAAAAATCATTAATGATTTGATACGAACTTTATATATTTTAAAAGCCTAATTGCATTTTTGGTATATAAATAAAATTTTACATACTTATAATGTTTTTAATCCATCCAAACCTCAAATTATCGGTAGCTATTAATAGAGTTTTTAGGTATAACAATGCTCATTTTTTGGTAGGAATCCTTACTCTTGGTAATCCAAATTGAATTATGTCGTGTAATTCATTTTTAAATATCGTTTTTTTTTATTGTAAAACAAATACTATTTAAATTTATAATAAAGATTTAAAATCTTTTTTAAATAATTTAAGATGCTAAAATATTTCTTCTTCTTCTTCTCGAATTGCCTCTCCATTACTGGAGGTTGGCCGTTAACTCTGAATACTTTTGTCGGTCTTGCGCCATCCGGAAAAGCTGTTCCGTACTGGTGATTTTCAAAATATAAAATACTGCAGATATTCAAAATATAAAAACGAAAATTCCGTTATAAAAATGTCAAATTAGATATAATACAAATATAAAATTACATCAATAACAATGGCGCAATAGCAATAGTCAATATAAATGTTTATATTATAATCCATCTTTGATAATCAAATATTGGATTTAGTAATGTAAATAGTCAAAATTTGATTTTTTTTAAACTTAGAAAAGATTGTAATATAAATAATTATGGAACATTAGGAAATTCAATACTCTCAAAGTCCTTAACAGCATACATTGGTTTCTTAATAAGCATATCCTGGACCTTTCTCTTAAATTGAACATCTACGATGCTTATTAAGAACTCGAAGAATACGAAGAATATACTCGATACATAAATAAATTACATATTTATCTAGGTATCGAGCTTATACTTACCTATTTATAGTGTCTATATAACTAGGTTATTCCTAGTTATTATTAAATTGATACCTACCTAGGTTACCTAGGTAATTCCTAGATAATTAGGCGGTAAACCATAAATTATCATATCTGAATCTCTTTCCGAGGTAGGCAAATAAAGGAATGTTTAATTATTAATTATTAGGATAAAATATTGTTTTTGGTTTGTAATTATATATTAATGTTTCATTGGAAAAAATAAATAAATGAAAATAATAAAAATATAGGCAAGTATAGCGGTCTCATTAAATTCATTTTCGATCAAAAATCAATGATTTCTCTCTGGAAAATCGCAATCAAATTCGTCTGTCACTTCCTTCGCATGAAGAGCTTCAAGAGCACGCTTCCAAATCCCGCCCTTGAAGCTATGTTTCATTATTTAGTGTAAATGATTATATAGATTGTTTTGATTCCTTTTATGGCTTGTAAATAAAAAGCTAATAAAATGCTAAATAAATAGCTTAATAAAGAGCTAATTTAAATTATTTAATAGTTTTCTTTATCTCCAAAGTAAAAAAAAATGCACACAGTCTAGTCGCCCTGAATTACTAGCTGCCAAAACTCGCAAACATCACAAGCATTACCTACAGACCGAATGGGCGACGTCTGCAGATAGAAAGCCGTCGCCGCACATATTTGCCCGTTTACGCAATGCCAGACCATACTCATCCGTCCGACAAATTGTCCATTACTCATCACCCGATTCCGAGAGGTTTAAACGGACCAACGAAAGTCAGAGACTTTAACATTAGCGGCGCGAATTAATCATCGCAATCGCAACCGTTGACTGGCGATGACCCCACGCTTTCGGTACAACTTCTGTAACCAAATGTGGGAACGATATGAGGTAATTAGATCTTGATGATGCGTTTGTTATATAACGCGTTAGAAATGGTTTTGCTGTTACGCGTTCTTGAAATGTCACGTCAGGGGAAGGGACGGCGCATGATACAACTTAACAATAACTCTCCCCCCCTCCCCCCCCCTTTTTATGCGTATATCAGAAAAATCAAATCAAATCAAATCTTTTTCTATTACCTTAAAACTAATACATAATTTGATTACACTAATACATAATGTGTATACATGATTTGATTACTATTACAACTAATCTTCCCAAAATTTCGTGACTTTTTAATTAGTGACAACTTTGAAGTGGGTGAACCGGTACGAGCAAATAAGCAACTCTTAATAAACAGCTTGCAGTGTAATGTCCGTTCTAGCAGAAGAGTAGCTTAGTGGAGCGATATGAGATATTTTTAAATACATACCTCTGTAATATAAAATCGAAGACGATCGCGGTTGTTTGACATTATAAATAGGATAGAAAACGAATTTACCGCGTGAAATTTGTAGGACCCGACGTTTCGGTGACGTTGCAGCCGCCGTTGTCTAAGGTAGACTGATAGAAATGTCGGGTCCTACAAATTTCACGCGGTAAATTCGTTTTCTATCCTATTTATAATATTACATACCTCTGATTAAATCTTGCTATGGGTTAATTTCTGCTAAATATCTATAATGTATTTTATCCTAAAGCTTTTATTGTAAACTTCCTAAATAAAAATAAAATAAAAAACATTTTTTTTTTAAATAAAAAAAGGTTATTTTAGGAAATTTTAAAATTTTGATTGATAAATGAAGCGTTGAGCGCGTTGCATCATCTAGCAATAGGTAAAATATCGCGAATAAACATTATTCGCTACATTTTATCCAGTGCTAGATGACGCAACGAACTCAACTCTATATACTATTCTTAAATATAAAATTTAAAAAATTTATTTTAAAAAAATAATAATATGTTTTTTCACATTTTTAAAACAAAAGTTGCTTATTTGCTCGTACTGGTTCACCCACTTCAAGGATGTTACTAATTTAAAACTAATTCTGTTTATTGGCTGTAATATATGCAATAATTTATTTGCATTCGATTTTCCCACTATTTGATTTCATTCTCTTTAATTTAATTGTTTTTTTCCGCTATGATAACAACGATTTTGAGGTTTGATCTCGAATTCTACATTGTCTACCCATCATTTTGAATTTTGAATATTAAAGTCGTAGAGCACAAAAAAAATAAGAAATAACTTACTACAAAGTTAGAGGATTCTCAAGAGTCTGTTACTTTTGTTTTCTGTTCTAGCATTAAAAATAACGGAGTTATAATGTATTTAAATTTCAGATTTTTTGATTTATTACCTGATGAAGATGATGAAAAGTGACGAAGTAACAGTTGTCAGCAAAGTTGTCAAAATTCTGTCACAGTTATTTATATTTATAGAGACAGTATTAACGAATTTATGTTTTTTTTTGTAATGGCCGCTATTTCGAAACAAAATGTTGGATATCCTCACTATATTTTGAAATTTCGGAAAAACGGTTATTGGTAAGTTATTTTGTCCTAATTCGTCGTGTAGTTTCTGAATACAGTGAGTACAGACAGACAAACAGAAATAAAATGAGTTCAATTTAAAGAAGTTTGTAAGCCATCCTAATGTGTTTTGCTTCCTATGCGAAGAAGAAAAAGAAAAGAAGCTTCCGAAGTTTCCACCGACTAGTTATTTTAGTATAACTATTCTCTACTATAAATCTATAAATCTGTCTACTTTGCCTATTTCCATTCCCTATTAAGTTATGGCCTCATGTTCTGGGGAATGGCGGCAAATGTTATAAGGATCTTTCGCCTACAAAAACGAGCGATTAGAAATCTGTTCTCAATATCTTCGCTAACATCTTGCAAGCAGTACTTCATCGAATCTGGTATCATGACTTTGTGCGCCGCGTATATATACCAAAACATCATGTATACGAGAAAAAATATCGAGACTACCTCAACTAACTCAAATATTCATTCGCATAATACGCGAAATAAAGAGGACTTGCGTCATTTTAAGGTGCGTCTGAGTAGGTAAGGTTCGGAATAGCTTTCTCTGCCAATCTTACTTATTCTACAACAAACTTCCATTACACATCAGGGGCCTTGGGGAGGTTCACTTTAAGAAAAAGGTACAGGGTATTTTGACTAAAAACCCCATTTATAGCATTGAGGATTTCGACAATATCAATTTATCGCAGCTCTATTGACCTACTTGACTATTATTATTCCTTATTCTTTCTATTATTGACTATTTTACAATTGCGTTTTTTTTTTTTCTAACTATTTATTGACTATAATTATTATTACTGATTTCTTTTGTATTTGTGTTTTTTCTTTAAAACATCTTCCCGTATGATAATTTGTGAAATTATCCAATATTTGTTTGATTATTTAGTACTTAGGATTATATAGAAAATTAGATAGAAAATTTTACGAAATTACTTAAGAATTTTGATTGAAAATATTGGAAAATGTTGTTTCCTCTACATATATAACCTAGAAAATCTGCGCTTGGATGTTCAACGTTCATGAACCTTGCAATACCGACGTTCATATCTGATACCTTAATAGGTATTTATATTATACTTGTTATTTTTATTACTTTTGACATAACCAAGTGTAGGAACTCCTATCAACTGGTTTAAAATTTAAAAAAATATATAATAATAATTGTATAATATTATAAATGAAATTCCCTGTTTACCTTTTTATTTGATCGGCGGATTCTACTCAAAATAGTGTAACGAACTTTCACGGAAATGTTGTTTCATAGAAATTGAGCTCCTAGGCAAATGACATATTTGAATTCAGGGCATCAATTCATGTGAAATAAACTCTAAATACCCCGGCACCAAAACAGCTGTTGACCTGTGTTATTAATATCCATCGACCATTCGAATCTAACGCTTATGCACCCGTTCATTGCTCATCCCACCAAATATAGCCATCGTAGAAAACCTTGGATCTCACGGGTGTAGCAGATTCGAGCGTCCGCGTCGGTAAACTTAATGGTGATTCCATAGACGTTTGCTCTTTAAGCAAATGCGACCTAGCACTGGGCATCCGTCAAGATGCTCATCTGCGACCTTGCCTTTTGTTTGGTCGTTAGCCTCCATTGGCATTTGTGCGTAATTACAGGTGAAACCTTTAGTGTGGGTACATATTTAAATCACCTGCTGAGTTTTTTATGACATTGTTATTTGAGGAAGCTTAATTAAGGTAGTGGAATCTTTAAATCGATATTTAGCAATAGCTAGTTACGGACTTAGTATTTTTTAAATATAATTGTAATATATTTTCATAGCAAAGTACTTTCTGATGACTGCAAGCTGTAACATTTAAACCGGACGTAGATCAAACTCAGTGACCTAACGCTATGATAAAGTTCACATCAATAATGTTGCTCGTGCTGGATGGAATGAATATTCATGTATATGTTTAATACGCTTTTAAAATAATATTTATTTAAAAACTAGGTTTTATTACCTATCAAATAAATACGTTTTACAAAAACATATTTTGCTGCTGTAACACAGAAGCAACATGAATCATTAGCAAATAGTGACTACTATGTAGATTTTAACATTATATTTTTTTTTCAAAACGGCATTGATAATTATAGATTATATTATTAAATCCAAAGAGAATCGATAATGAAGGCATCGTAGATTGATACATTCCTTTCGACAGATGCAAAACGGAAATACAACAAGTGTGTATTAATGTATGCGAGTGACATTAGCCTCTTTTAATTGTATGCAAATCGAACGTATGATGCAGGGGAGCTAAACCAGTGGAATAGACCGCTTAGCAATATATAAATTAATCGTTAAATGCCATAACAATTTCATGCAGATCAATATCTATGTAATTGTAACTGTATCCTGACTTAATTAAATAATATTTTTATGAAAGGCGATGAGAAATTATGAAATATCCCCTCCTCCCCCCCTTCCTACTCAGTTCCCAAGCGGAAAAAACAAATAGAAATACTAAAGTAGTAAAAAAATACAACAAAGAAAATATAATCTCACTACAAGATATAAATTTAAAACAGGTATATACCTAATTAGTATGTGCAATGTTTTCGGTTATACGATAAATATATCACGGATAATAAGTAGACATCTACATATATTAAATTAATAATTAAATAATATTATTATATCAGAATATTCATTTTGTTCCGCTTTGAATTATTTCTGGGAAGTTATCTAAACTACAATTTGCTGTATATTGGAGCGCCAAAGCAGCATATGACATTCCAGCTATAGACATGTGTGTATTCACTAGTACCGATGGTATCGACTAAGTTTGAATTTTAATTGCATCAATAAATCCATCTTTAAACCCATTACTTCTTCCACACCGCGAATAGGAAGCCAATAAAGTTGCTCAAGAAAGCAGCTAACGTGGTCGAACTTTCGCAAGTTAAAAACATACCTGAGGAAGATATTTTGCAGACGCTCCAGTTTACAGTAAAATATGATCTCACAAGTTTCTAAATTCAGTGAAAGTGTTAGTTAACTTTTTGACAAAACTGAGAGCCAAAGGCACCTTCTACCCCAGGAACCCGCTACCCCAGAAAGGTATAATGATACATCCACCGTCTAACTATGCCATCATACCCCCGAGAGTTCAACGCCCGCGAGTATAAAAGGCTTCTTCTGAAGCTTTCGGTTCTGAATAAAGATTGTAAATGTTGGCGACCGCTGTCAGCGCGTTAATGTAGAACGCGTAGCGCGGTGTGTTTTGCAAAGGGAGGTTAAGTAGGTGAGATGACTTAACAATGGCCCGTGGATGGATGGAGGAGGGCCGATACAGATCAAGTATTAAGTCCGTTACGCACGGAGGCGCCCCTCACAAAAATGAATTCTTTGCCTTTTTTATTCCGACGAGCAGCTAGGCGTCTCAGCCAATTAGCTGCACTGCTCCTTATCGGAAACGGAAGATAAACCGCGAGCAATTCAAATATACGGAGCTTCCTCCCAGGTCAATAAGTAAGATTTGAAACAAGTAAAAGGAATAAAAACACGACTGCTATTACAAAAAGTGAACTACTATATTTATAATTACTTTTATTAAGGTTTTTATGAAATATTTGTGGTTTATGTTTTTATCTATATAGATACATATATATTTTCAGTATGTACTTATTTAAACTTTTATTTGACACTAAACACGACATATTGATGTTAATTTATCGACATTTGAACATTTATACAACCGCTTACTTGATATTTGGACAGTTAATGTATCCTGTGACATTCGGGATGACATAACGATTCTAACAATACTAAACAATTCTAAATCGATCAAATCGTTTAGAAGTTATGGTGAAATAAAGAAACGGAAAACATACATAGATGAAACCTGAACACATTACATTCCTGTTTTATTGGGCAGTCGTGTAAAAATATAATCTGGTTTTAAACGAAACGACAAATGGAGACCAACGACAAGGATTTTTCTTATATAATAATTTAAATTGAGCTTTTTTTATTCTATGCAAAATTGTTTCTCTGTTTTCATATCGCTATTTTAAATATGTAGATATCTAGAAGTAAAGGGTTTAGTTAAATTTATCAATATTTAAGTTTAGAGATTTTTTTTAAATTCTGCGTCTTTTTTCAAAAATATCTGAGCGTCCCACGTAGGTACTTTACACGTCGGGCATTTGAAATGTAACATCCTTCTCTAAACGGACGAGCATCTAAACAAACAACATTTATTATAACCGACAGACTTGTATGCAAATTTATCAATTAACAACAAACGCTAGAGAAACAAAGGTGGATGCAATCGTTTTTTTATCTTTGAGATGATCAATTCATTTGGCGGTCGAACAGATATACGAGGACACATGTAAACATATACCCATTGCCGCAACTTCAATGTTCAGAGATTTTTCTGCAGTGATACTGATTTTAAGACCTCCGTACGTCCGCATTCTTTTTTCTGCTAGCATTATTTATATCTATGGCTTGCGCTTAGAAAATCTTAAGTTACTAATAATCTGTTATGATCTACGTCTCTCAAAAGTAGGTTGTGTCACCTTTCCCAGCAAGTAGCCAAGGACTAATTTCATCTGAATATTAATTTCATAAATAAAATCAATGAGCGCCCCCTCTCGGCAGGCGGACGTAACCGGTTGGTTTCCGTTACACAACCGCCTCTGGCGGCCGGTTCGTTTCTCGCCTAGCCTCGAACGACTCGGCGTTAACATTTTATTAAAATGTATGGCGGAATTCTCAACCAAATGTTCTCAACCAAAATGTGATTGCGGCCCAGCAAGGCATCTGCTAACTAAATTTCAAGTCTCTAAGTCCAATTTTAAATGATATATGACTAGTGCCCTCTCTGGTGGACCGATTTCAACCACATCTTATATTAATAAGATGTGGTTGTAATCGGTCCGTTTCACCATTTGGTCTTGGCAAGAGTTATATTGCCATGACCAAATGGTGCATATCAATGCCTGCATACTAAATTTCAGCTCAATCGGATTAAGCGTTTGGGCACTATCGTGAAGGAATACACACAGACACACACACATTTACATAGACACACAGAAAGACTTTAATTTGGTAATAGTTTTAATAGTCTCAGGGAGGCTCAACATGGATATTTCCGAATTCATCTTTAAATTGATTCGGAAATATGGATTTCCGAATTCATCTTTAAATTAATTCGGAAATATGGACCATTATTTATTAAACATTTGGTCAGTTTAGCCACAGTATACCAGACAGTAGCTAATCTAAAAACAAAATTGAAATCGAAGCGAATACGTCACGAGTCGTAAGGGCTCGGATATGACCGCAAGATGTCCGCTACTCCCCCGCGGATATGCAAACGTTCGAAAAAGTCGTTAGCATTTACCTGCGCGTAACGCTAACCAAATGTGTTCTTCGAAACATACCCTCTGCCCGCATTCGTCGCACCCTCTTCCCGCATGCGCTTTTGCTCGAGAGAGAGTCTAGTATTGTCTCGGTGTACTGTGGTTTAGGTACTCTATAACACCCGGGATGACATAAAGATTACAACAATAATACACACTTTTAACCCATATATGCCCAGTGATTCGAAAACGAAAAAAGAAGTAGTACTTTTGTTAAAGCATTGGAAATCCTTTGTGAGCTCAGTGAAATCCAACAACCTGCCATCTATCGCAAGAGTATAAGAAACAGCAAACAATTGTGTCGTGTTCGCATCGTGATGACGTTATCCTGCCTGAAGTACGCCTTACGCAGACACAAAAGTCCTTTGGATATTTGAGCTATAAGCTCTTTAACCAGCTACCACTCTCCACAAGAAAGATGGAAACAAAGGCGTTTAAAAGATTTATGAAACAAAAGCTGCAATCCACACATGCTTTCTATAAGCTGGGTGTTTTTTTGAGCATGCCAATTCTTTCAAATGGGAATAACATTATTATGTAACTTTCAGGTACCTCATTTTAGTTTTTAATATTTAATTATAATATTATGAATTTAATATTTAATATGTAGATTACAATGTGTAATGTAACATACCTGATCATATACATACGTTGTTTTTTTCCAATTTTGTTTTGATACTTCCTATTGTGTGATTATTTTTTGTATAAAGTGCTTGATGACTATTAATTTTCTTATAATAATTATCTATTTTATATGTATACTCATGTACATGGATTCAGCTCTATTTTTTTATTTTTTATTTTATTTGTCTGCCTTGTAAAGCCGACTTTAGTCAACGCTATTGTCGAATTAATATTTATGCTTTAATAGTTTTATATCTACATATACATAAAAGTCTACCTTAGAACGGGCATTACTCCAGCAAGGTAGATTTTAATCTTATTAATCTAGTATTATAAATGTATGTGAAATATTAATAAATAAATAAATAAAATAAAACACTGACGAATTCTAATATGCGATAATTAGCTTTAATTCATAATTCATGCTTTTATTGTATATTCTGAATAAATAATTTGAATACTGAATACTGAATACTGAATACTGCAAAAATCATATAGACTCCCGAAAAAGTATTTAATAAAATTTACTAAAGCTTTGTACAAGTATCATAGTTTTGTAGTAAATTTGGGTAAATTATGGGCTTATTTGAGTTTTTAGAATTAGTTGATTGAAGATAGAATTAGTAGATTGCATGTGAAAATAATAATAAATAATAAATAAGCTCATTATAACATCTTTGTTTGAATTACCTATAACAAATATAGGATATTTCCCCACTGTTTCATTTTCGAACACCCCTAAAATACCTAGTTAACAAAAATATACTAAATGTAATCAATACTGTAATCAATAAGAGACCTATCAACATAAACGTATCCCAAAATAGATCCGGGCATATATAAGTTAAATCGGTTCAAGCATTTAAAAGTTATGATGCAATAAAGAAACGGACAGACATACATACATGCATTAACTCTGAAAATAATACACTAATTTTCTCTTGAGCGATAAATTATATTATATAATTTAACTAAATATTTTACCCGCAGATTATATTCTACAAATGCGATATCGCCCTTGTGTGACACAGATTATCGTTACTATCGCTCGTCAGCTTTGGGTCATCCGAATTGACGTGGACTATACATAGTAGTATTTAAGTTAGGAAGACAGAAATTATCTACGATCATATCTCTCTCTAATTGCGTCACTAGTTTTCATTGAGCAATTTGTTAAGAAAAAAACACTCACAATTTTATTACGGGCTCAGACAATGGTCTGTGGCGAAGTGTTCGCGAACGAAAGTGGTGTTTCGAAAGATCCTTAATTGCGATCGGGTCGGAGATGCGATACGACCGTGCATCGGGCTCCGAAGCACCAGCACGCAACAGCCTCTACAATGCCTCTCCATCCGTCTTACAAAAATGGTAAAGCCAACCAAATAAACAAAACTCTCCGCAAAGGGAATCCAGCGTGTCACGACACAAGCCAGACTAGCGGGGAGAGTAATTATGTAACGCGATCGAGCAACACAAACGCTATAGCTTGGCGGTACGGTGGGAAAATTCTTCCTTTAACCCTTCGAGTAGCGGCATAATTTCATGGCAGACCGCGGCAATTTATTGGAATTTCTCGTAATATCGCCGCGCTCGACACAAAGTACTATAACTATGGAACTACTATAGCAATCATAAAAAGAATAACTGTGCAATGATCGCATTGGAATTTCGTATATAGAATATTGACATCTCATTTTGCAAAATAATTAGATAATTGTGAATAAATATGAGAAAGTCGAAAAAGTGAAAAAAACTCGGCATTTCTAACTTGTACTTGTCTTACGAAAAAATACGGAATCCTATTTAGAAATTGTAAATACTATAGTGATCTTTATTAGATTCTCTATCAAAGGTAATATTTCGTTTTGCTTATTTATGTACAAAAATATTTAGATATTAAACATAAAAACAATTATTTTTTTTAATGATTTCTCGAAGAAAAAAAAAATGATGTTTGACAATGGAATTTTACCAGAAATATCCGTGAAATGACGCGCGAAATTATTCTAGCGGCCGTCCATGTATATATGGTAATAATGAGATATTTGGTATGGATTTTAGGATGCGTTCGAATTAGAAAATAATATTACTGTGCGCTCCGGGAGCAAACCGCCAATATTGGTCGTTACGTAGTTAACGGTGTTCTGATGTGCAACCAAATTTGTTTGTTACGTAGCCGAAGAGTTAAATAAGTAATATTCGATGGCTATTATAACAAACCTCTTATGTAAGTTTTTGGCCATATTGGCATTTTGGTACAATAAAAACGACAAAAAATGCCCTATTTGATGATCTAAACATCCTATGTTACAACATCAAAGTTTAAGTTATTTTACGTTAATCAATCATCTTACGAAGCTTAAATACCTACTCTCTGATTTATTTTAAATGGATTGTCAATACTGTATCACACAGTTGATAAAAATTAATTAAAATACTTTATTTGTTAAATATGCACCTTTTTAAACCAACGCACCAGTACGTAACAGCTGTCTTACAATACCTATCCATCCGTCTGACAAAAATGGTAAAGCCAACCAAATATACAAAACTCTTCGCAAAAGGAATCCATCATGTCACGATACAAGTCAGACTAGCCAGGAGAATAATGCCTTGACGCTACGGTGTTAAATTGCTACGCTTTAAATAAGTAATATTCGCTGGCTATCATACCTCCTACATCAGTATCAAATCTAAACCTATATGATCTGCCCCATATGATTTACAAAACCTTATATATTATAAAAAAATAGCTGTGTCATCCCAAGACTTTACCGGGAAGTTACCAAGGACTGATTTCATCTGAATATTAAATTCATAAATGAAATTGAATATCGCCCTCTCGCAGCCGGCGAACGAACACGTTTGGGTTCCGTTACACAAGGGCCTGAAGCGGCGCGTTTTGTTACTCGGCTAGCCTCAGGCGGCTCGTCGCTAATATTTGATTAAAATATATGGCAGAATTTATATATTCTTAGTGTAGCTTGATGAGGTATTCTGTCTGATATTCTTCGGAAACTTTTTATTTTATTTTTCAGATACTCTTTTGTTAAGAACCTCATTCCACATATACCTTGCTTGTTGTATTGATGGCTTTGAGACACTATGATTTGATGTAACAGAAGAGATTGGATCGTTGGTAAAAAACCAAACCTCTTATATTACATCTAAACATAGTGTCCCAAGCCTTCATACCTAATTTTATTTGTATCTTACTTTACCCTTTGGCGTTAAGCAACTACTTTTACACAATCTTTATGAAGTACACCTGCTTCATACACACTTCCCAGTCCGCGCGCAAGGACGAAGCGACGAAAACAATATTTACGAGTCTTAACGGTGATTTGTCTTCTCTTTTATTATGAGGAAAATCGCCTATGAAAGTGGTGTTACGCAGCATTACGAGCGAAACAAACGAATCGGCAAAAAACGAGCGCAAATTATCGTAAAAACGCGACCTCTGCCATAATAATTGTAATTGCCGTGCGCGGAGCCATACGGGAAATGCGGAGAATGAACATTGTCAATTTCAAGCGATAAAAACGGTCATTTTGTATATGTGTGTGGCGTTCGCTGCGCTTAACTGCACAGTTAAATAGTACTAGAGATTTTCAAAATTCAAAGTTCATAGTTTATTTTAATTTTCAACAAACCCTCGAGGGTATAGACCTTACAATTAATACATTATTTATAATTCTAATATCTTAATGATATATCTGCCTACCTATGTACAAACTACAATATCAGTAATAACAGCAATATGATATTATTCATAATGTATGATAGCATAACAAAAAATATACATAAATATCAGGAAAAAATTAATTTAATGATTATGAATAGTTGTATGTATAATAAATGACAAGAAATCGGAAAAAAGCTACATTAAAAAAATATGTGCTAAGAAACTGAAAAAAAACAACCATTACATTGTGTAAATCTTAAAACATAAATTAAAAATTAGAATGAGAAACATAGGATAACCAAAAAATTGTATTATATATATGATTATATATTACGCAACTCGCTAATTCATTATACTACAAAAACTATGAATCATATAAAAAATCGAAGTCGAAGACTATCGCGGTTGTTTGACATTATAAATAGGATAGAAAACGAATTTACCGCGTGAAATTTGTAGGACCCGACGTTTCGGTGACGTTGCAGCCGCCGTTGTCTAGGGTAGACTAAAGAGCTGTTAGTCCGTTGTTTTGCGGGTAGGCCGCAAACCGCTGCCGCCACTGCGTAGGTTATAACGGTGGTGGGGGGCCGGGCTCGGAGCGCGGGAATTTTTAAAATCCGTCTTGCACACAACACTCACTGTATCCTGTTTTACGTCTTTGCGTTCGGCGTTCGGCGGCGGGAACATTTTAAGAAGAGGGTTCCACGTAGAAGAGAGTTTGTAGCCGTCATCTCTATTGAAGTTCGGAGTTCTTCTTATTTCCGGGAAGCCATTGAAATAAGAAGAACTCCGAACTTCAATAGAGATGACGGCTACAAACTCTCTTCTACGTGGAACCCTCTTCTTAAAATGTTCCCGCCGCCGAACGCCGAACGCAAAGACGTAAAACAGGATACAGAGTGTTGTGTGCAAGACGGATTTTAAAAATTCCCGCGCTCCGAGCCCGGCCCCCCACCACCGTTATAACCTACGCAGTGGCGGCAGCGGTTTGCGGCCTACCCGCAAAACAACGGACTGACAGCTCTTTAGTCTACCCTAGACAACGGCGGCTGCAACGTCACCGAAACGTCGGGTCCTACAAATTTCACGCGGTAAATTCGTTTTCTATCCTATTTATAAAAATCGAAGTGTCAATAAACAGTACAAAATTAATTATTCCATTATTTAAATATTAAAAAGAGAATTGTTAAATATCCACAATAGAAATATTAAATTCCAGACAAGCTATCAAAAAATAAAATATATAGAATAGAAAGAAAAATCTATTAAATAATCTAGCAAAAAATCAAAGAGTAAAACAAATTCTATATTCCTAAATTATTTTACAAAATAGGTAAATGGCATTGTTTTATAGCATAGCAAAAAATACATTTTGTTTTGACAAAAAAATTATAATAATAAAATAAATTCAAGTAGTTAAGATAAACTCAAGTTAGTGCATAAAGAAATATAAAAATGGTATGTATCTATTCTCTTTCTTTTTCTTGTCTGGATACCTTTCCATCTCGCGAATTTTCGATGTAGCTTCATCAGCATAATTAGCGTCACAACCCCTGTCAATCATGATTTCGTCAATAATCTTCTCGTATTATACCATATCATGGGCTTTGGTTTTCCAGTCGTTCACACAAACTGCATTTAGGTCTTTAATAACAGAACGGCTGTTTCTATCATTTCAACTGTCCAATTTCCGTGAATTTCAAAACATTGTTAATTTAGAGGTCATTATAGAGGTAGTACAGTTCTTTCGGATATTCCTTTTTTTCTTTTTGAATATTTATTCCTCCAGTAAAATAAAAACTCCTGATATTAAATTATTGTATTTTCGCGTTCTCTAATATTAATGAAATTATTCCTATATATTACTACCGAAGATATACGAAGATAGTGAGCATCACGGTGCATAATAATGTATGCAATGCCCGTAAAAGCTGTATTTGTTACTATAGCAGCAATTTTTGACTTTCAAAATACAAAATCAAATGTACAATTCAATTTTCACGTTATTTTAATTCAAATAATAATTTAGCATAGGAAATATGGATTGGTCTCTACAGTGGTGCTGACGGTTTCGTATACTTTTAGGGCATAACCACTCTTCACAACAAAATGAGAACGACAACCTTAGTGACGAAAATATCACATCGTTTCAATCGCAGCTCATTTTAGATTTATTTATTTATATTGTTTAGTTATTTATTCACATTATTTATTTATTCACAAGGATTAACCCGCTATCGTTTGATTTTTTCTACATTTTGTTCATTCACAAATCCCGGACAGATACGTTTAAATTTATTTAAAATCTCTTCCATAGCTTACTGTAACCTCAAAATCAGCATTCTACAAACGATCCCAAAACTTTTCATTCGTTATAATGATATTTGATGTTTTGACTTGAATTGGTAATTAACCTTCGTTGATGTCTGGTACGTCCCGCGGCCGCTGCGGAACGCATTGGGCATTGTATTGTAAGAGACTTCAACGAACGGTCATTAGATAAATCACTCCAAAAATAATCAGGACACAATCTTATTCGCTTAGATGCATATCACAGGCATTTCTTCCTTCTGATTGCTCGATTATGTTCAGATATGGGTTCTTATAAATGTGGGCTACATTTAAGAGAACGCCCATTTTAGATTTCGGAAGGCTGTTGGCACCAAAACAGCATATAGTTTCTACGATGCAGAAATGTTAATTGTAAAAAAATCAAGAGTTTGGGCCTTTATAAGACTAAATGTTTGTGCAATCTGTCGTACACAATTAAATACAGACAAAAAAATGACCATCGCTAAGTCTACGTGTAAGATAACGGTGTTTGAAAAATAATAATTTGACTTCACATAAACATGTCTTCAAATGTGAACCGCCAACTTCTTTATCAATGCAAAAACTTTGAAATAGGATTATTACTGCCCCTCAGTGGTCTTATGCGGGAAGTAAAAGTTGATATTATAGTGCGTCCAGTAATTCAGAAAAACATCGTCATAAAAAAAAACATGGAAATGGCGAAAAAAAGTCAATGCCACACCACCAGCACCTCTGTTTTTTAATTCAATTCAAATCAATTTTATTTTATTGTGACAATTTTATTTTATTTTATTGTGTAATCAATATGGCATAGTAACGTGGAGTATTAAAATTATTCAACGCACTTTATACCGCCTTTTAGGTGTATTTTGTTAAACAATATTGCTTACAGATTAGATAGACGAGTAAGCAATAAACAAGAAATAATTTATTCAATCATCTAAAAAAACACACATTTCCTATACAATAAAAGCACAAAATTATAGGTTAGTCCTTCTTCGAGGAGGCTACCGGATAGAGCTGTACCATGAGGTGGGCCGACCTTAGAAAGAACAGGCATGCTATCATGCCCAAGCTGCACGGGACCGTTAGGTCCCGTTTTGTATGACAAAGGTTATACTAATGAAATACAATGATGATGATGATGATGTATATGAATGCGTGACCACCAGCCACCTCTAGTATTTTATGAAGTTGCATACTTGTTATGTGGCAATGACCTCAATATTTTAGGTTATGTTGAGTAGTTAAACGACCACGGAGATTTTCAAATTGGGTGTGAATAACGTTAAACCCTTTGCGGTAGATTGTGGTAATTGATATATAAAACTGTTAAAGGGCGATGTAAATAACATGTATGTCAAGTTTTCTCAAAATTAGTTCAATAGATTTTGTATAAATTGATGGAACATAACTGTCCCTGTGATCCATAAAGATACAAAGTTACAATTTTTTCCAAAATTTCATTATTTTATTATTTGACTCGGAAAGCATACGTACTAAAAACAATATTTGAAAAACTCACCATAAATATTTTTTATTTATTTATTCAAAATCACCAGAGTCATCCTTGGTCATTTGCGATATTTAAAAAAATAAGAGTATTATTTTAATAAATATTTTTCTTGCTAATATTAGGATACTGATGTCTCAATAACATGGAAAATTAACAGTATTCGATCATTTATAAAATTACTTTTGAAGTTACGGGACACATCTGTCCTATGGTACGTAAAGGGTTAAATAACTATGATGCTTGCAAAATCCGGAAAAGATACGCTTCTCTAATAAGAAGACGTCTTCTAATTGCTCGATTATATTCACATATGGGTTCCCAGGGAATTGTATTTTAGGAGTTTGCACAATGCGGAGTGTGAATTCAATTGTCGGATATTTGGTAACGTCTTCACGCTAAAACCGCGAGGTCATCGGGTCAGGTGCTGTGTGATATGGTGGTTAGATATTGCCGAAATTTTTGTTGCGAAGCTCTCGGCGCGTACTTAATTACTTGTCAGATCTCACCTAAGAAATTGTCAACTGTCAATTTAGCGCTTATTTATTTATTGGCATTAATTAGCATATCATTAGGCATTAGACGTTGTCTTCAATTCTGCTGTGTTGAGTAATGACGTGACGATGGATTATTCGGATTGATCGAGGATTCATAATAATAATAATAAATTGATTATTTGCCGCTGCCAATATTTTAAAAAAACTTATTTTACACCACAAGATTTTAGAGTATAAAGTTTCCTATGACTGAGGTTTTTATTTAATAATCGTCAATTTCTTTTGAGAGAACATAAAGAAATATCCAGAAAAGTAAGAGAAAATGACTAAGGATTTTCAGTTACTAATTTTTAAATAACATATCGCATTGTAAATTTATAAGAAAATAAATCGAAGACTCCTCCATATGAGTTATAAATATATAAGAATAAATTAGTTTATTTAATACAGTTAAAAAATAATAATAATATTAAATTAGTTTGTTTGTTTAAACAGAATAAATTCGGTTTAATTTTTCAACAAAAAGACGAATTTCAGAGAAATCAACCACGTGATGTTTTGCCGAATTTTAGTAAAAACCAGTAAGCTTTCAAGTTTCCAATTCCTTCATAGTCAAAATATTCCTTTATGTTCAAATATTTTACTCTAAAGAAGAAGAAGATAATCTTTTACTATAAGAAGCTTTCATTTACATCTCAAGACGATTACTATTTCGTCACAGAAAAGAACCGATTTTTGTCTATGAAATTCTCGCTGCTTAGATCAGTGTTTTTCAACCTTTTTTAGATCGCAACCCCTTTTTTGTTAAAAAAAACTCTTATGAAACCCCCCTTAGACTGTAACTTAGTTTTCTAGACCCCCTTAGTCTCGACCACAGCTGTAACTGTGGCATTCAAAAAAAAATTTTTTTTTTTGTAAAAACAATGGTTAAATCCACATTAATTTTAGCTGTTTTTCACTTTCGAAGCTGTACTTAACTGTTTCATAATATAAAATTGTGTAAGAGAAATAGCAAAAAACACATAATAAATATGTTTCTCTTCCGAAGCTGTTAATGTTTGCACATTATATAATAAAGATTTTGTAATATAAAGTGGTTGCCAGTACGCCAAAGAAGAAATGTTCATATACTTGCTCTCCTATATCGTGTACTCTCCCAATTAACACCATCCTATCTCCACGAGCTTTTTGAACTACTAAGTTTCCATGATCTCGTACTTCGGTCAGCCTCTGACAGTTTATTAAAAAATCCGAGTCATAATTGGTTATAAAATCCATCAGTTATTTTTCTGTGAGTTTCTCCCACTGCTGAAGGGTGGTTTTTGTGGACTGTAAATGTTATTTACCTTCGCGTTCTCTCGTTCTTCCTGGCCGCCGAGTAGTCTCCCGTATCTGGTTCACACTCTATTAGATGATCACACAGTGAAAGAGTTTATTTCAAAAGAACGTTTATTGTCCCTCAATTTACTCGTGAGTTACAGTATACACTTAAATTATGCGCGCGAGTACGAGACCAGCCAAGGGCTGCCGTATGTACAACTATTATCCCGCCGCTTAAAGGTCGTTCATTCTCGACCTCGGTATTTTTGTGACTGTTCGATTTTCCAAAATCGTTCACTAGCCTCGCTAAAGCCCCGCCACTCTAACCCGTGATTGGTTAAAAGGCAATGGCGGCGGTAAGAGACCGGCCTACTGAGGGTTAAGGGGTGTGGCTTAGCGAGAGTACATATTATTCAATCAGGCTTACATTTTTAACTTAAATTAATCTCACCTTAATTGAAGGTAATTTTCTATAATATGTATTACTACTACATTATCATTAGGTTTATAGCGAAAATATGTAGATTAAACATTAACAATACATCATATTTAGTACTTAAAATTCCTTCGAATAGCTAGCAAAATTATAAGTATTTGATTTTATCCAAGCTTTCAGTCGAGTAATTAATAGCCTCCTAATTACCTCAAACATTGCGATTATTTTGAGATTACCACATTTGTTTTAATATAAGAGGGTTGCGCGAGCGGCTTGCCGCGTTTACGATTTTTTGTTATCGGTCGACACCCTCGATATATCCACTGCGAGAAATGACAGGCTGATAATTAATTAGGGGTCTTCGGCCCTTAAAGACGGCGATATATTATTACCAGGACCTTTCATGGAATTTTGTCCTGCGTATTTAGTTAGGACTTCCTTGCGGATGATTTTAATATTTGAATGAGCCGTATTTTGTTTCAGTGTCTGTTATTTATGTCTGTTATGGGGTGGCTCGAGCGTGTGAAAGAGGAATATAAGCTTCTAAGAATCGATCTCTCGCGAACAGCCACCCATATTAGAAAATGCAAGTGATAATTCGTACATTTCCCCGCTCATGGCAACGTGCCATTAACTTATTTTACGAATTATTTACCTTAAATCTACGTTATTTATATCTATGGCTTATTCTATTCGGGCGGACAATTCTAATCTAACTAGTTTGCTTATTGACCTGCGATAAATTTTTCCGTCGATTTTTACATCTACTATCCTGACAACACCTGTTTTGTCAGGGTAGACTTCCGTTACTATAGCGCGAGGCCATCTTCCTCTTTCTAGAGAGGGATCCAATATTAACACCAGTTCCCCCACCCTTAGTGGAGGTTGTACCTCCTTCCATTTAGGTCGAGAGACTAGCATAGGTAGTACTTCTTTAGACCACCTATTCCAAAAAGCGTCAGCTAGAGCTTGGGTCTGTCTCCACTGTTTACGGTTACATAAATCTCCAATGGTAAATTTACCCATAGCGGTGCTGTTAGAGTGTCCTAACAAAAAGCTTTGGGGCGTAAGTGGCTCCTGGTCTCGACTGTCTATAGTAATGTGCGAGATAGGCCGCTGATTAAGGATTGACTCCACTTCAGCCAATAAAGTCTGCATCATTTCCACAGAAGGCGCTCTTTCTTTCAATATGGCGTACAAAGCTCTTTTGGCTGACTTAACCATCGATTCCCAGCAGCCGCCATGATGGGGAGAAGCAGGTGGTATAAACCTCCAGTCAATCTGGTCGTTACTTAAACGTTCACGGATACGTTCATCGTCAATCTCTGAAACGACCTTCTTCAATTCGGCACTCGCACCTTTTAGATTAGATCCATTATCTGACATTATCACCCTTGGTTTGCCCCGCCGGGCTATGAATCTTCTTATCGCTTGTATTGTCGAATTAGTAGACAAATCATATGCTAATTCAATGTGAACCGCTCGTGTGGTTAGACAAGAGAACAACACGCCATATCGTTTCTCCACTTTTCTTCGTATAGTCACCTGAACCGGCCCGAAGTAGTCTACGCCTACGGCGTTAAAACACCTCGTATGATGCTGCAAACGTGACATCGGGAGTTGTCCCATCAACGCTGTGACTGGTTTTGCCCTTCTCATTTTGCACAGCATACACTGGTATATAAATTTTTTGACCGTTTGACGGGGACTAATTTCAAGTATTATGGGATACTTAGTGTCGTGTGGTATTCCCGGCGCATTTGCGATGCGGCCGCCTACTCTTATTAAGCCCCGCTCGTCTAAGTACGCATTTAAACCTATCAAACGGCTATTCCTAGGTAAAGTCCCTTTCACTCGTATAAGTTCTATTTCTTTCTTAAAAGAACGACTCTGCGACTCCTTTAATAATATTATTTCAGCGCTGGCAATGTCTTGTCCGTTTAAAATGCAGTTATTCGTGGCACCTCTACATAGTTGAATAAACTTCCTAACGTATGCGGCTACGCGCAATAATCTGCGATGTTGGGAGAATCTCGCGACATCTATTGTGCTCGTAGGTACAGCGTGTAGCGCAAATACCGCCAATGGTTTATACTCGAGGGATATCTTATCCTTTTCCCCGGGTTGATGGGGAACCTTTGCCGGCCATACCTCTGGTGGCTGTCTAAGGTATTCAGGACCATTCAGCCAACGGCTCTCGGGCGAGAGGTCAATTTTTGACTTCGCTCTCGTAGCTTCATCTGCAGGATTACTATTTCCGCTTAACCATCTCCACTCCTCCGGGGTAGTCAGTTCGTCCAATACTCCCAGACGGTTAGAGACAAATTGTTGGTGGTCGGAGCTACGTGAACGTATCCACCAAAGTACGTTCATCGAGTCTGTCCATAAAATCTTTTCATGAAATTTAATTTTGTACTCGCTAGTGATTTTTTTCGCTAGTTCGGCGCCTAATAGTGCTGCTGTCAGTTCTAAACGCGGTATTGTCATTTTTTTTAACGGCGCGACTCTGGTTTTACTTGCGATAAAGGATGTGGTCGGTTCTTCGCCTGGTCTGGCTATTCTCATATACGCGACAGCGCACATAGCCTCTTGAGACGCGTCACAATATATGTGTAATTGTCTATTTTCGGAGGGATTCTTTGTTACGCCGTGATAGCGTGAAATCCTTACGTCCTTCGCCGAGCGAAGGGCATTTATCCATTCACCCCAACCTTTGAAAATATCTTGTGTGACCTCCTCATCCCAGGCTACACCGCTGGTCCACACCTTTTGCCTTAGAATTTTGGCTCGGATAGTTATTGGGCTTAATACCCCGAGTGGGTCATAAATTGACATTACTACCTTAAGAGCCTCTCGTTTCGTTGGCACTCTCTGGCCCGTTTTTAAGGCGTCATCGAGTTTTTCTAACCTAAAATTAAATGTAAGTTGGTCACTTTCTGGCAACCATTCTAACCCTAAAAGCCGTTGAGAGCTTATCTCTCCTTTCTCCAGAGCAATATTATGGGTAGCTTTCCTTTCTTCGGGTATTTCATTCAAAACGCTTTGATAATTAGACGCCCAGCCCTTTAAGAAAAAATTCCCTTGTTGATGGATGTAAATTATGTTTTTTATCACGTTACGAGCTTCTTCTATTGAAGAAGACCCGAAAGCAAGGTCGTCCATAAAGTGATGGTCTGTGATAGCCTCCACTGCTAGAGGGTACTGATTCTTGAAACGTTCAGCGTTTTTATTTCGGATATAGAGGGCTGATGTCGGGGATGACCGAGAACCGAATATTAAAGAGGACATTTTTAGGATACGAGGTTCTATATCGCGCCGATATCCCCGCCAAAGGAACAACTGACTATAGGTATCGTCCTCGATCACCTTAATACGCATGAACATGTCCCCAATATCGGCGGTAAAAGCCACCGGATGCTCGCGGAACCTAAAAAGTATACCTGTTATGCTTTGATTATAGTCTGGCCCCGTTATCAGTAAGCTATTTAGAGATACTCCCTTTACGCTAGCAGCAGCGTCATGCACGATCCTAAGCTTGTTTCCTTTGGCGGCGCTACAGACACCCAAGTGTGGTAAAAACCATATATCAGTTCGGCCGGCTAATTTGGAAGGGTCTACTTCTTCGGCGTAACCTTCTGCTAAGTACTTGTCCATTTTCTGACAATAAGCGTCTCCATAAGTCCGATCTCTGTCCATTTTTCTCTCGACGGCGTGAAGTCGAGCTAGCGCCATAGGTCGGCTATCAGGAAGAACACGTCTGTCATCTCGCCAGAGCAACCCCGTGTGCCATACCCCGCCGTTTAACGAAGTAGTGGATTCCAATAATTTTTTAGACCTTACCGAGTCCGCAAGTTCTCGCTTTTTATTCGGCCAGTCTTGCTCTAATCTGAGGTTTTCCTCGAGTAATCTCTGAAGAGACGCGTCATTGCTACCGCTATCACTTAGGCAGAAGCTATGTAATGCGTCATTTTGCCTATCTACAGATACTCGTCCCACTGGAACCCAGCCCAGTAGTGTTTTTGACAACGATAATTCGTCATTAATGCGCCTTAATCCGCGTGAAACGATTAATTCCCAACAATTAGCCCCGATTAGTAGGCGCGGTTGGACATCTGATATTTTGTCGACTTTCACCGCAGTCAAAGTGTCAAAATCAGAGGCGGCCGCCGATAAATTTTTTAATTTCGGAAGGTTTAACGCCGCAATACTATAAGCCTGCACGTCGAAAACCTTACGGCCCAATTCCCCCCTTATTTGAAACGAGACTGTTTCAGCCCCTTTAGAAGAAGTTTTCATACTTCCTATACCACATACCTCCATATTGGTGGGAGGTCCTCTAATATTCAGCTCTTGCGCGACTTCGCGGTCTATTATAGAGACCGTCGATCCGCTGTCTAAAAGCGCGTAAACTACCTTTCTCCCCTTTGGTCCTATTAACGTTATCGGTAAAACTTGCAAGAGGACTCTGTTGTTGGCTACTGTATGCGCGACAATAGCCCCGGTCTGTGTTTCACCTTCGGCTGTTGCCGTAATTATCTCGGTTCCGCCGAGCGCCGCGTCCGCGGCAGTAAGTAAGAAATGATACTTAAATCGAGGAAACCTTTTATAGGCTGGGCAGTTTTTCCTGCCGTGCGAAGGTGCAAGGCATTTAAAGCATCGCTTAAGTGATTTTACGACTCCCCAGCGAGAGTCTAGGGAAAGTTTTTTAAACCTTTCGCATTTGCTGAGAAAATGATCGCCGGTACAATTTGGGCATTTCATACGAGACTGCTCAGTCATGTTAAGAACGTAATTTTTATGATTTTGCTGTTTATACTTTTTATCGCGCGCTACTACTTGATTTTTTCTACCGCTGTCTAATGGACCTATTCCCGCATCTTGCGAGTCTATCGCTAGTGTTTCTAGCCAAGATGCGAATCGTATGATAACCGGTTCGTCTGGTTTACCCTTTCCTTTATCTCCTAGCCACAATGTTAATAAGTTTTTTGGCAACTTCGCTACAAGAGAACCTAAAAGTTCTGGGTTCCATAGGTGCTCAATCCTATTTACTGATTTTACTGTGGCCACCAGATTCTTAACTTGGCAAGCAAATTGCAACAATTCCTCTGCTTCTATAAATTCAGAGAGGTCCCTGGTTTTACGTAAATCAGCTAGTGTGCGCTGAATAATTACATTTGGATTTCCAAATAACGTCTCTAATGTTTTCATTATTTCGCCAACGTTCGCAGGGGATAAAAGTAACCCTGAAACGCAATCTCTTGCTCGTCCGCGTATCGCGGATTGCAAGCGAAGTAAGTTTTGTTCGTCATTCAGACCTATAACTTCGGTGGACTGGTTAAAAATCGATTTAAAGGCTAAAAACTGAAGTGGATCTCCACTAAAGGGTGGAAGTTCTTTGTTATATTGCGGCTTCGAGGAGGCTATTGAAATTACTCGACATACCTGGCTTATTAATTTTTTGCTCGCGCTGTCATCGGACCCGTCTCCTGTGCTGGAGCCAGCGGCCGCGGCGGCGTCTGTGGCCGCCGCGTCCGCTTCGGTCGCGATTTCGCCGCCCGCTGCGCGATGCGCTGCTCCGTGAGGTGCCGCCGCGCCCGCCTCGAGCCGCATCCCCTCGTGCGCCGCGCGATGTGTTGCTCCGTGAGGTGCCACCGCGCCCGCCTCGAGCCGCATCCCCTCGTGTGCCGCGCGATGTGTTGCCCCGTGAGGTGCCGCCGCGCCCGCCTCGAGCCGCATCCCCCCGTGCGCCGCGCGACGTGTTGACCCGTGAGCTGCAGCCGCGCCCGCCTCGTGCTGCATCGCCTCGTCCGATTCTTCTTCTCTCCTGCCGCGGTATCGCTCTTCATTTCGTGGTTTTATTTGGTCGGGTTCACTATATGAAGTCAGCGGTGCTTGCGTCTCTGCCCACAGCGTAGTACGACCTGCTGTTTCTTCAAGATCGGCGTAACTTCTTGTCTCCCATTCTCCGCTTTTTTCTGAGTCGTAAGCTTCGGAAACTACGTCTAACACTCTAAGTGCGTGCTGACGGTCTGCTTCTAGCATCTGCAATTCAGCTTCTAAATCTGCATGTTGCACTTGAATCGCAGCCGCCGCCCCTGCCGCCTCCGATCTGCGTTTTGCCGTCGCTATCTCTTCGGTCGCACGGAGTTGTTCCCTTTGCGTTATCGCCTCTGATTCCAATTTTTTCTTTTCCGCGGCTACCTTTGCTTGTTCTCTGGTGACCCGCCTCAGCTGTTCTGATGCTTCTTTCACTTCCTGAACTCTTTCACTCCTCCTGCTGCTTTGTGACCAGGTCCGCCTCGATACGTTCGATTTTTCTGCGGTCGACTCCATCGTACAATTTATTTTTCAAGGTTCTTTTCTTTATTTTTCATCCGGCTCGAAGGACCACTTATGGTTATAAAATCCATCAGTTATTTTTCTGTGAGTTTCTCCCACTGCTGAAGGGTGGTTTTTGTGGACTGTAAATGTTATTTACCTTCGCGTTCTCTCGTTCTTCCTGGCCGCCGAGTAGTCTCCCGTATCTGGTTCACACTCTATTAGATGATCACACAGTGAAAGAGTTTATTTCAAAAGAACGTTTATTGTCCCTCAATTTACTCGTGAGTTACAGTATACACTTAAATTATGCGCGCGAGTACGAGACCAGCCAAGGGCTGCCGTATGTACAACTATTATCCCGCCGCTTAAAGGTCGTTCATTCTCGACCTCGGTATTTTTGTGACTGTTCGATTTTCCAAAATCGTTCACTAGCCTCGCTAAAGCCCCGCCACTCTAACCCGTGATTGGTTAAAAGGCAATGGCGGCGGTAAGAGACCGGCCTACTGAGGGTTAAGGGGTGTGGCTTAGCGAGAGTACATATTATTCAATCAGGCTTACATTTTTAACTTAAATTAATCTCACCTTAATTGAAGGTAATTTTCTATAATATGTATTACTACTACATTATCATTAGGTTTATAGCGAAAATATGTAGATTAAACATTAACAATACATCATATTTAGTACTTAAAATTCCTTCGAATAGCTAGCAAAATTATAAGTATTTGATTTTATCCAAGCTTTCAGTCGAGTAATTAATAGCCTCCTAATTACCTCAAACATTGCGATTATTTTGAGATTACCACATTTGTTTTAATATAAGAGGGTTGCGCGAGCGGCTTGCCGCGTTTACGATTTTTTGTTATCGGTCGACACCCTCGATATATCCACTGCGAGAAATGACAGGCTGATAATTAATTAGGGGTCTTCGGCCCTTAAAGACGGCGATATATTATTACCAGGACCTTTCATGGAATTTTGTCCTGCGTATTTAGTTAGGACTTCCTTGCGGATGATTTTAATATTTGAATGAGCCGTATTTTGTTTCAGTGTCTGTTATTTATGTCTGTTATGGGGTGGCTCGAGCGTGTGAAAGAGGAATATAAGCTTCTAAGAATCGATCTCTCGCGAACAGCCACCCATATTAGAAAATGCAAGTGATAATTCGTACATTTATAGTGATTTCTATTCCTATTCTTTCTGTGTCCATGGTGCAAGACTCTGGAACGATCTTCCAGCAAATATACGAAACTCGCCTTATTTGCCATCGTTTAAGACTCAACCTTTCTAAGAAGTAACCAGTTCTTTCTTTTCTCTCCTCTTCCTCACCCAATTTCCTCTCCTCGGGCATTATTAGTTTTAAATTCTTCCACTTGTTTGTATGTTACGTTATAATCTTTATTTTCACAATGCGCGCATGTACCACTGTGTTTAGGTTAGTTGTAAGACATTGCCATGTGGCAATAAGCTCGCCTTTTTGTATACTCATTAAGTGCAAATAAAAAGTTTATTATTATTATTATTATTAATATTTTCGATTTTTAGTTTTAAATCGCCTACGACCCCCGTGAGTTTTTACGCGACCCTCCAGAGGGTCGCGGCCCTTCAGTTGAAAATCACTGGCTTAGATGATAGGGTTGTATAAACTTGTTTATATTGTACCTTGTTAGTTACCAATTTGTAGGCTATTCAATATAACTGTATATCAGAGCCATGTGTAAAAATGCTAATATCACTCTCACGGAAAGATTATCCTAATCGAAAGATCACCTTTCTAAAGATCATCCCTTTGCCTTGTAGCCTTCTTGCAGGATAACTGCAAGGGTTACAATATCAAAAAAACAATATAAATTTAGAATTGGGCGCCGGAAAGACTATAAGCTAGCTTGAGCAAAAAGACAATCAAATACACGGGTCGTGAGAAGGTAAATTAAAATCAATCAGTGTTTCTTTCTGGTATTTATTAAAAAAACATTATTTATACGAGGCCTAGTGCACATACTAGAAGACCTAAAGTCTACATAGCCGTTTCACCACACAATAAAAATTACAATTTAAATTACAAACTACAAATGACAAAAAAACGGCAACTTCCGGAATGGTTGGCAGCAATACGTAAAAATATACAACAAATACGGGTTCTACTTCCGACGGCGTAATACCGGACTTCGTCGCGGAAATTCAGTTCCCTCGGGCCAAAACCTACTGCGAAAAAGCCGGCCTGGGAGTCAAATGGCTGGTCGAAGGCAGAGCTCAAGGATCATAGAGCTGTTCTCCAGCCCAAGATAAATGCCCTGCGAAATCACCCAAAATTACATGAGTGACCGCATGAAATTTCGCACTACTCAAAAATATGGAAAAAACGGATAAACAACTCACAGATATTCCTGGACTTTTTCACGAACAACTGGAGAACTGGCACTAACTCCGCAGTTAAATTTTTAACAAGGTTTAACACCGATTTTATGCCGAAACTGATTTTTATATTTAAAATGCCGCAGCCCACACGTATAATTCGATGAAGCGCCTTTTTTTCTCTCCCGAAAGTACCCCCAGCTGTCTGTCAACAATTAAATAGAATATTTCACCCACTATGGACATCTAGCGGAATTAATAGGCATTTGTTTCAGCCAAGAAACAAACCTTGATAAACATTTTATAAAACAAAAAAGGTGCCATAGAAAGGAAATTTAAAACAAAGATATAAATTTAACGAAATTCGTTATAGCCTTTAGAAAGACCTCTTGCCTTTAGAAAGATCCTCATCCTTTGGTCCGTTTAAAAATATTTTGCCTTTAAAAGAGCCTTTCGAAAGATCATCCTGTCATTCTCTTGCCTTTCACTTGGCCTTGAGGAAGACATAGAAATTGAATTGTTCATCTGAATTGTTCAGATGATAGTTCTGTATAGAAGTTGTTTATATATCATCTTGGTTATTTGGCTACCCATTCATATAAATGTATAGCAGAGCCATTTGCAAGCATGCTAATACCACTTTCAACGACAGATCATCCTATTACCTTTTGAAAGATTTTCTGCCTTTAGAAAGGTACTCATCCTTTTGCCTTTTAAAAGATCTTTTGTGTTTAAAAGAGCCTTTTAAAAGACCATCCTGTTACTGGGCCTTGGGGTAAAACATAGCATTCTGATTTGTCAATTCTACAACTTATCACAGAAATTAAAATACAGATATTGACTCGTACACTCGGACATTTTTTTTGCAACCTACAATATGTTGAAACTCATACAAGGAATGTACGTATAAAAGAAATCGTATGAAATCAATAAAATAACCATTAATAATGTATCTATCAGCTCGTGACAAGTGACATAAATGTTTGATTAATACTTAATCCTCGCGTGATTCGCCTACAATAATATTATAACCCGCATTTATAGGAAATCTATGTCTATTAGTTGGCAAAGACAATTAAAACGATTAAAAGGATCGACAATAAATCGTATCCTTAAATGGCAAGTGTAACTATTGAGCTGTGGAATTTAGAATTTCGATTGATTTCATTATATCTATATCGGATGATATAATTGAATAATTCATTTGAGAGCTTCATTTAGGCATTTATAATGGCGAATAGCCATATAAAAGTACATTGATATTTCCTTTTATATGTTTGGCTTCTCCATTCATGTCTTCATTGTGTTTAAAATGCGGATGTTGTCATCTAAGAGTTAGGTTTAGTCTTCTGTTTTTTTGGGGAATTTATAAATTGCTATTTGTAATTCCAATTTGGAATCGAGTTTTTTTATTTGGTATTTATTCAAGAAATTAGATATTTAAAACCCTACGATTCAGCGTCGCTCCTTACTAGGCAGCGCTTGTTCCAAAGAAGTCACCAATTTTGTATAATAGCAATTTAATATGCAATTTTATGAAAGTGTGTTTTCTTATCAATTGGCTTCATAATCTAAGATCAAAACGGTTACGAAATTGTTATAGTAGACATTAAACGTAAAGTAGACCCGAAATTGTTATAGTAGAATTGTTATAGTAGACATTATTCTACCATTATTTCAAAATTCTTTCTACGCATCAAAATCCAAAATAATAATACAGTATGATGTAGCCTGTTAAATGCATTGCATAACCATCATTTTTAAGCAATCGTTACAGCCAATACTCTCTGGGCATAATCGAGTCAATTATCTTCCATAAAACTTGGAATAAACGTATTTGCAATTTGCAATTCGCAAAAAGCTGCACCCACGTTACGCCTTGACTCGTGCAAACAGCCAATCAATCAGTGATCAATCTGTTGCACCTAATAAAACGCTTCTTAAGTTTAAATAAAAGTTCAGGCTATTTATGGCTAATTCTGAACAAGCCAGATCATCCATGATATTCACTGGGTTCAGCGGACTGCGTTAGCGCTGGAAGCGTCAATATCAATACATTAATTAGTGAATAAATTATGAAATTATGATGAATAATGAAAATGATGAATGATGAAACTTTACTGATCATTTCAACTGGTTACGTGTAACTTGGGCCATAAGATACATATTGAGATGTCAACCACAACGGGCGAACCCGTCACCGCAGGACGTTTTAACGATTCATCGTTCTATCGACCGTGCAGTGAGCGTAGAAGACTTTGGACATAACAAATCCGACGTCTAGCTACGCCACAACCCGTTAGAGACCAACGCCTTACCGCGAGTAGCCAGGTATGTTACCTGGCGGGCGGCACTCGCGCCCTAACTACCAATTGTGATCAGATTTCTCCGGTCTCTCGATTGGTTCCGAGTTCGAGGTCGCTTGCGCGGTCCTCTCCCTTACGAAGCGGTGAAACGGAGTATACCGAATCTGTCGCGGACCAAGGCGTCCTTTGCCCGACTCTGAACCGGGATCGGATGGCCAATGGTCATTTCAAGAGCAGTCGCCGTAAGGTAGACAACTCCCCCCGCTCTATAGGAAACAATACAGTTCCCAGACTCCCCCGATTGTTAGTCGGAGAGCACAATCGATTGGCTTGCGCCGATCGGTGCGCAGACCGTCCAGGAGCGCCAGAGGATTAATTCCCAGGGGAGACTGGTTGACCCAGTGTCCTACCCAGGCTCGCACCCCATGCGTGGAGGCCATCGGATGGGTGTTGACCCGTGAGTGTGACCGACCCTGAAACAGAATGGGTCTTCGTGGCCAACCCAGCAAGGGCCCATTAGCTCCCGGCCATTAGATACAATGTGCTCTCGGGTCGGCAAAACTCACGATTCAGCTCCTGTTCAGTAGCCTCCTCGTGTGAGGGAATACCCCGATAAGTACTCTCGCGTCTTAGGCCTCACAGCTGGTGGATCGACTTTCCCATGCGGTATTGCCCTCCGGCGCTACTGGAAACTTTGCACACCGTGCGGCGTCAGCCAATCGGTTGTGCACGCTGACTTATTACTGAAGAAGTCGGGAGACTATGTAAATGTACTGTTTCCTAAGCGGTGGGTGTGGATGTTGATCTGTTGTCATGCCACCCTTGAAACGACCTATCGAACACGTGATCCCGAGTAGTATGACTGATAAAGGACGCCAAGGTCCGCGACAAATTCATATTAAATTACCGTTGTAATACAACAGGTAGAGGCCGCGCAAACGACTTCGGTCCCGTAACCAGACGGGAGAACGGAGGTATCCTGAAGGTTTATTCCAGGCGGAGATATCCCGAAGAAACTGGCAGCCAGGAGGCGAGGCGGCCCGCTGGGTTATCTTCCTAGTACCTCGCCGTAAGGCGTTGGACTCTGGCGGCTTCGTGGCTTTGCTGGACGGTAGGTTTGTATCGTCGCAAAATATTCTACGCTCATCTCACGGGAGACAGAACGATCATTATCGTTAAAACTTCCTGGGGCAACGTGTTCGTCCGTCCTAGTCGACATTTCCAAATGATCACTTTAACTTAAAATTTTAAATAATAATATGCTACCTTTTTGAGTTTGAGCTTATTAACCTAAAGCAGTTAATATAAATATAATATTGTAAAAAAAGTTATTGAAATTGATATTCATTCGTCGTACTAAGAGAAACAGATTGCACTAAAATGGCGCTAGAAATAGACAGCGGATTGGTTTGCAGTCGCCTTTTTTTCGAGCACCGTTCAATCCTTTTAGCATTTCTTCAACTCCGTCAGCGTGTAGCAGATCATTTGAAGAGAATATTGCCTATCTAGCGAAAAAACGGTCCTAAATGCCAAAAATAAAAAATAATTTATTGACCGAAAATTGAAATTTCTGGCATACTCGTTATAATGCCAGTATTCTAAATTAAGTCAACAACTAGTTTTTTTTTCTGAGTGAAACAAAGTAATCTTTGGCGATATCCACTTAGTATCTCAAAATTCGATATGTGCTTGAAAATGCTATCGTAATACTATCCTAAACGCCGAAAACAATATCATACTCGCTCATACTCGCTGGCTAGAGTATAGATATATTTTGGTGGAACAGTTTTGAGTAGCAGTGTACAATACATTTATTTTAGGACAACTAGAGCTGTCAACTACAACGGGTGAACCCGTCGCCTCAGGAAGTTTTATTGAAATATGATCGTTCTGTCTCCCATGAGGTAGGCGCAAAAGACTTAGGACAAAACAGTCCACCGTCAAGCTCCGCCACATGCTTGTAAGAGGCCAACCCTTATCCGCGAGATGCCAGGTATGTTACCCAGTGGGCTGACACACGCGCTCTTACTTCCAGTTTATTTAAGACAGGCTACTTATACATATGTACTTACATATTAAATATATAATTATAATTTTTTAATTTCTTTTAAGATTCAGCGAATAATATTTTTACTGGCTGGTACCAAACAAAACTCTAAGGAAATAATTTCTTAAATTATGAAATGTTTTAAATAAGGCGAACAGACTATATAAAATATGAGCGCGACATAATTTGCTGCGGGTTAATATTTTTTAGGTCAGTTAAATTCTTTATTTAATTATAGATATTAACTTTAAAATGTGTTAAGCTTAATGCAAATTATGTACAAAATCAACAAAAAAAATCATATCTAAATGTTAAAGTAGATTAAACTAAATAAATAAACAAAACTTTTTATAATATAACCTAATCTAAAGAAATTATCTATAGTCGTAAATGTAATCTTTACGGAACAACTTTACCGCTGCGTTTGTTTGATGATCTTTTAGGAGTTTAATTGGCCCATACTAAACGTTAAGACATTTTGTCTAATGATAATAATATGTTGCTAAATTGATTGTTTGTAATAAGCAACTACCTTAAACTCAAGGCGACAAATAGGTTTCCGGCATCAGGCTATAATTTCTAGGTAATACGATAAAACCTCTCTTTTACGTAGTGATAAACCACATAAAAGAAGTCATTTATTTAGTAATTTATTATTTATTCGATCATTATTATCGAAAACTATTTTCCTTGCTACATTATATAAATGATAACACTAAGTGTAGTTAATCTTAGGAATTCATAGTAATCAGTAGGAGTAACAATTTGCTAATTTACAAGCTATATATATCAGCTATGTATAAATCTTAGGTACTAGTGCGGTACAGCCAGTGCCGGATTATCAAATAGACTCAGAGACACCGGCCTATGAGTCCCATGCCTATTAGGGCCGCCGTGACAATGGATCATTACAATCGTATTTTTTTTAATTGATTTTAATATAAATAAGCATTAAATTGCAATTCTAAGGAGAACATGTTAAATAAACTTTTAGATCCGGCTAATTGCATAATTGCTATAAATTATCGACAGTTAGCCGCTGCCAGCCTGTGCGATGGTATTTTGTTTATATGAGTGTCTTTGCTACACGACTTTGCTAGCGTCATCAGAAAGTTTTAATCGCCCACGGTGTGGTCCTGTTTTGTTTGTATACAAGTCTATTCTGCATTTCATCGTCGTCAGAATGGTTGACAGCCATACAATCGTGTTTTGTTATTATGAGATTAGCATTTAGAGTTATTAGCATTTAGAGCGGTCGAGGGGGCAACGAGATTTGCAAAGGGGGCCCAAGATTTCGAGGGCCTAAGGGCCTCTACATGGGTTAATCCTATACTGGGTACAGCCCTATGCAGGCGGCGCAATCTCACTCCGTTTCACGGTACCTACATATCCTGTGGTCGAAAAACGATGGCTTGTTGATCCTAACCATCCGCACGGCAGATGAGGTTGATCCGGTCGCCCGAGGTTCACTTTCGTTTAGAGAAAGGTTAGATGCATTGGGTTAGGTCGTGAGGCTGTCGCACTGCGATGCGCCGACAACTTTCCACATAGCACACACGACCAGAAGCACATGCGATATTATAAGTTATCGTAGAGAAAAGCAGGTTTGAAAGCATTTAAAACTGGCTCCAAAATCTGTGTAGAGTTCCAGTCTTCTGGATTCAAACAGCATAATTACATAACTAAATTCAATGTTATCTATACTAATATTATAAAGAGGTAAAGTTTGTGACGTTGTAGGAAGTAATCTCTGGATCTACTGAACCAATTTTGAAAATTCTTTAACCAATATAAAGGCACGTTATTTGTGAGTGTCATAGGTTATATATTAATCTGAAAAATGGAAAGACTTTTTCGTGGTAGTCGGATTTCCATAGTAAGTCGGAAAAAACGGTCGAACGAAAACGTTTCTAACTAACGCTGTCTTAACGATGAGAGATATATGATTAAGTTCTACAGAAAAGTTGTAGAGTTTTATAATGCCTACAAAAAAGTCAGCCACAGCATATGTCTAACTTTTATATTTAAGTACCAAAAAGTATTTTAATTTAAATCGTTAGGTCATGTTTATTGGTCATATTATCAATAATTATGAATTATTATCAAAATAAGTAAATTTATCGTGTCAAGTGTTTAAAACAAAAGACTTTTCCCTTTTACTGCATATAATTTCAGTTTTACTGCATAAATGGTTAAAGAGATAAAACACTCACAAATAACGGTAATATAGTCAAATTGGCATGCAAATACATACATACATATGCAGTAAAAATATAAGCCTTCTTTTGGCAGTCAGGAAATAAATCATAGCACTCAGTACTAAACAAACCACACTCATAAATTCATCACATACTAGTAATAAGATTTACCGCCCAACGAAGTGGGCACGGATCAGCTAGTGGAGTTATATATACATCTGCGGGTGTCCATACAACGGTCCAACCCGTCACCCTGGGGAGTTTCAACGACATTAGGTCGTTCTATCTCCCATGGAGTGAACGTGAAGACTTAGCGGACAAAGACAGTCCACTGTCTAGCCCCTCCGACGAGCCGGTGACAGTCCAACGCCTTACCGCGAGGCACTGGAAAGGGAAACCAGCGGGCCGACCTCAGGCCTCCATACCAGATTTGGCCGGATTTCTCCATCCTCAAATCTGTTCACGGATTCGAAATCGCTTGCGCGGCCTCTACCTGCTTTTTAACATCGATAAACAAACTCAGTCGTGCTTGTTTTGCTTTATGGCGTGGCGGCTCGCTCGCCAACGACCACTCATTTTCCTCAGTTAATAATGAAGAACAAGAGTTTACTTACCATATTTCTAAGTAAATATTTAAATTTTACTTTGTGACTAATTTAATAACCTATTATTATATATTAATTGATATATTTATGTAACTGCCTATGTAAGAAATAGGCTAAATGCTAGTTTTAATTTGTACTCATTTAGGAAACGATTTCCATATCCATTTAAATACATGTGTTCATTTAGTATCTACATGTAATTATGCAACTTATAATATAAAATCTACGAAAATAAAAACAAATGTAAGTAGATTTAATCAATTGAAATACACGTCATAAAAATTGCGCATTTGATGATGAATTCATGTATTATTCAGTGAGATTGTTTGTGTCCAAGAGGCGGTTGATTACATTTTAGTCCCTAGATCCCTGCAATCGTATAATTCTCCTTTAGCCAACATTGTAACTGCTAATTGCAGCCATCATAAAAAAAAATCGGTTGTGTCACCCCAAGACTTTCCTGTCAATTAGCCAGGAACTTAATTCACCTGAATATTAATTTCATAAATCCTACCCCCCCCCCCCCCACCAAACTAGCTCCACCCTTTAATCCCCCTCCCTCCCCGATGATGATGATGATGATGATAAAATCGAAAACGAAATCGAAATCGAAATCGTAATCGAAAACTATCGAAAACGAAATCGAAACTTGTATACAAAATTTTGGGCCTCTGCTGTTGACCCTTGAGAAGTTCCCTCATCGGGTACCAACCCAGGGTACATCAGCCATGTTATACTGGAACTTGGAAGGGGCTATCTTAATTAATAATAATAATAATAATAATTGTATTCATTCAAAAACATAAATTTACAATTGTATTAGTTGCAGAATCTGCCTAACTAGGCCATAGCCCGTACCAAGGAAAACTCTATGTATGGCAAAGATTTATTCATGTGCTCATAGTATTAAAATGAAATATACAAAATATGATAAAATAGAAAATAGATAAGCGAATGCAAATTAAACTTATAATTATATTTAAAATATTGATATAGCATGGTCATGGAAATAAATATTAATATAAAATGTCGTAATATGAACTTTGTAAAACAAATAAATAAATAGTATTAAAATATAAAGTGTAGTGCAATGTAAGACAATAATATGCAGACCTTTACTTTAAAATATGACTTATAGCCTTTTCCACCTCATTTCTACCAAGTTGAAGTAACTGTTTTGTAATTTTAGATTTTAATTGGATTGACTTAGTGTTTTGACATGTTTTTATCGATTCTTTTAGATGGTTATAAATTTTTGGCCCTATAAAGCCAAAGTGTCTTTGGGCGAAGGATGTTCGGGTTTTCTGTACAATGTGTTTACAGGTTGTGGCGCTCCTCGTTGAAATTTTATGCTCAGCTTTAACGTGAATATCTTTACTTTTTATGTAGTTAAGAAAGACTGTCTTTGCAAATACTTGCCTGATGTCTAATATCTTCAGCTCTGCAAACAAGTCATTTGAGGGGTACCTTCGAGGCTTTTTGGCAATAACCCGAAGAAGCGCCTTCTGCGCTGCCATATAATTGAATGCGTATTCAAAATTTTAGGTCTTTGCTGTTGACCGTTGAGGGGTTTTCTCATCGGAAGCCAACTTAGGGTACATCAGCCATGTCATGGTGAAACTTGGAAGCTGCTATCATAATTGAATGCTTACACAAAATTTTGGGTCTCTGCTGTTGACCGTTGAGGAGTTCCCTCATCGGGAGCCAACCCACTTCAGCCATGTCATGGTGGAACTTGGAAGAGGCTATCATAATTGAATGCGTATACAAAATTTTGGCTCTCTGCTGTTGACCGTTGAGGAGTTCCCTCGTCGGAAGCAAACCCTGGGTGGACGGATTTTAACCACAATTTTTTCCACAGCTTTTCAGCTCATGCCATGACCAAATGATGCCTGCATGCCAAATTTCAGCTCAATGGGATGAAGCATTTCGGCGCTATCGTCGGAGAATACACACAGACACACAGAAGTGCGTCCACAATACTTTCCTTAAACAGGAAAGTAAAATATAAATATGAAAAGGTTAAGTGACAACCCTTAAAAACAGACAAAAGAAATAACTTCTTATCGTTTGCTCGACGTCGAGGTGCTTGCCTTGAAACGCATGCGCTTAGTGTAATTATGTACGTTCCATCCTCGCACTTTCTTCGTTTCCGCCTCAACTCCAACTCGGTAAAGACTCTTCTTTATTGATACGTGAATAAAAGGTTTAATTGATATACACGTATTGGACAGTCTTGCATTTTGCTTTTTGCTACGTCTTGCAGTGGAACCTCTCGTAATAATATTAACAATAAAAAACGCTTTATTCTTAAGAAAAGGCGAGCTTATTGCCTGCATGCAATATTTTAAGCTAACCTATCGAGCATAATTCGTTCCAGACTCGTTAAGCGAAACACTCGTTAAACGAAACAATTTTCCCATATTCGTTATGAGAGGTGTATACTCGTTATGAAAGGAATTACTGCGAATTACTCGTTATGAGAGGTTCCACTATTACGTTGAATTAACTAATTTTAACATTTTGTTTTATTTTTTAATACTTTATTCATGTATTTTTTGTACATTTAGCCCCATTGTTATCAATGTTATAGGTTACACGAAAAAATTGAACACCAAAATGCAGCTAATGCTCAGTGCCCACCTAGCTAGGACTAAACTGTCCCGTATCTAGGCGGGTCAGAGTAAATAATTAAAATAAGTAATACAACTTATGTAACAATTATCCTAATTAACGTAAAAAACTTTTTATTTTTATAATCAATGAATGTATTTAAATAAGATTGAATAATATATAATAATAAATAAATGACACTATAATACAAATCAAAATACTAAATTTGTAAGAATAATACAATGTAGGTAACACAATATGGCAAATACACATATACGTAAATACGATTTCAATAAATAATAAATGCTATATGGTACAAACATATTTATAATTTAATAAAATATATAAATACAATTATAAAAGCAGTGCTAAAAAATATTAAATTACATAAATAAAAATATGATATGATATACTATTAATAACATTATTTCCTATTGGTGGGCTCTCAGTAGTTAATAATAAAAGATTCCACCTTACTTTGTTTATCAGTTTTAGCACATAGTATTGGTCAAGAAAAGCAATCCGAATTAAATATTCACTTAGGCAACTCGTCTCGCGTGAGTTAGAAAGTCAGGAAAATGATTTCGAGTTTTGTGCAAATATTAACAAGATTCTTAAACGGGTAAACCGGCCTTAGGCGACTGGGCTCATACATTTATTGGTTACGTTTCTGTGATACTTCGTTTCTTCTTGTGAAAATAGAGTTTAAGTACTAAATTTATGTTTTTCCATTAAAAAAAATAACTATTATGATCGTTACAATAAATATGAACAACTTGCGAGACTGTTCGTTATTCGAATTTCAATAAGTCTATTCAAACTAAATTATTTTGGCATGTCGTTTTTGACATATATAACAAAGCAAAGCTACCTTTTGCGATCAAGCAGTATGACATAGAATATTTCTTTTTTATTTTCTTCTAAAATTGAATTATGGATTTATTTTCAGGTATATTTTATATTACATATATTTTAGGGGATATTAAATGTAATAACCTGGTTTTATTTTATATTTTATATTTGAAGTTGTTCCAATGAATTAAAATGAATAACTTGTTTATTTTAAATGCCTTGTTTAATTATTTTCAACTAAATGACGTAATATAGGTAAATATAAATGACGACTGCCGGATTATCTATCATTATATTAGGTATACTTCTACTTAACTGTTCCTGTACGCAATTATATTTTCGATGCCTCTAGGCTCGTTTTGGACTCTGCCATACATTTTTAACATGCTATTTCCTTTTGTTTCAGTGGTTTAAAAATTGGCCGCCATGCGCTGGGCGGCGCTGTTGGTTCTCCTATTTCAGGTAAGCCTAAAACATTTATGTTTAAAACTGACATCAAATATGCGAAGTTTAAACAGAAATCAGTGTGTCTTGAATTGGTCACACTCACGGGTCAACACCCATCCGACGGCCTCCACGCATGAAGTGCGAGCCTGGGTAGGACTCTGGCCTCAGGGTTAGTTTCCCCTAGGAATCAACCTTCTGGCGCTTCTGGGCGGTCTGCGCACCGTGCGGCGTAAGCCAATCGATTGCGCACTCCGGCAAATTACTGGGGTGGCCTGGAAATGATCTTAAGCATATGGTTGTAAGATTTTGAAGTTTGAATACTGCATCCATGTAACGCATCCACAGACCGTATAGAGTAGACGCTATACTTGGGGTTGCAAAAGGTTATTCCGTACTTAATCACACTCCTCACGTACGATCGGTGACATAGTGGTTAGTTCGCCTGATCTTACATTTTAAGGTTTCGGGTTCGATTCCCGGCTGTCACGGTCATCATTTTCCAATGGGATGAAATCGAAGAATTGCATTTTAATTCTGTCAGTCGAATTCCAGACAAGACACATACTTACTCGCAACTTTTCGGTTGTGTCATGACTTAAGGGCGACCCCGTAAAAACACTTCATAGTAGGGTTGCTTGTAAAAGATTGTCCGTGTATTGTGAAATTGTGGCTTTATTGTGAAATTTCACAATAAAGAGTAGAAACAAATAAACAAATGTATGCATTAAATATTGCTTTGATGGTCATTCGTAAATGGCCAACAAATCCTACAAACGATTTCAAGGGTTTATAGGCTTTATCTATTATCCACATATATTAATAAATATATAGCAAATTACAAATATCAGTATATACCCTAAACAAATATAACAAACGGTTACCCTATTTCTGCGATATCGCGTAGTTAAGATATAACATAGGATACAAATAAGTACTCGCTACATTCTCTGCAGTAATCTGCATATCTTAACATTTAAATAATAATCAACATTATAATAGTATGTTCTAATCCTGTTTGGTTCAGGTATATTCAAGCATAGCTGTAAGGTTCGTGAATGCAATAATTGCACACTCTTGCATATAACAATTTATTGGAATGTCGTAGCAATTTTAACTGTAAAAATAAATATAAAAAATATTATTATTAAATTAACAAAAGACATTGAAAACATAACTATGGATGTAGGAAATTATTTCTTTTTAAATAAACAACTTTATGATGTTATTGCTCATCACTATCATTTTTCTTACATATTATAAAATGTAACGTCTCTGTGTATGTCTGTTAACACGTTGACTGTCCGTGCATTTTATATAATGCATTTTCGACTCAGCCATGACGACCGTGCATTAACTGCTCGAAAGCTAGCTTTCGCACGCAAAAAACTGCGCCCCAACTTTTAGGTCTATTTTGTAATATTATGTAATATTGTGCAATATTGTAATATGGTGTAATATTAAGCAATATTGTGTAATATTATGTAATATTGTGCAATATCTTTTTTTCATGAATTCCCTCTTGGTTATAGTTGATCTTGTTAGTCGTGTATATTACATATTTATATAATACTAGCTGACCCGTGCCCACTACGTTGGGACGTAAAACTGTTTACTTGTGATGAAATTATGAGTGTGGTTCGGTTAGTACTGAGTGCTATGATTTATTTCCTGACTGCCAAAAGAAGGGTTATATTTTTACTGCATATCTATGTATGTATTTGCATGCCAATTTGACTATATTACTGTTATTTGTGTGTCTTCTTGTGAGTGTATTGTGAGTGGATTTGTGAGTGTATTATCTCTTTAACCATTTATGCAGTAAAAGCGAAAAGCCTTTTGTTTTTAACACTTGTGACGATAAATTTACTTATTATTATAAGTAAATTCCATGGCAGCTCCGTTTGTATTTATTATTATAAATACAAACGGAGCTGCCATGGAATTCACCGACCGGAGTCGGGCCCATCATAATACTATTTTTACACTTCTGGGGGGTGAGCAGTGGATTCCGGACTTACGAACCGGCTGTGGTAGGTTTAGGACAGCTGTCTTGCCACATGTGAGCGTTCACCTTGCCACCCATTCACTCCCCCTTCGAAGCCATAGAATTTGAGATGCGCAAATCGCAGTTTTAGATAATTTTTCTAAGAAAGAGTTGATTATTTTTCTGGAAAGGCCAAGATCTTTAAAGAGGTGAAATAGAGATTTAGCTGGCAGGCCACGAGCGCCAACTTCCACCGCGTGAAGGTGAACAGTGAAGCCGTTCCGGGTTACGGCATTTGCAAGATCATGGTATTTATTTAATTTGTACTCGTGGTCTTTTGGGATATTTGATTCCCATGGAACAGTTAATTCTACGATAAGAGCCACCTTCCGAGATAGAGAGTAAAGAGTTATATCTGGACGGAGGGCTGTGCATCCGAGACTTTCAGGGAATTTATACTGCTTAGAGACCGAATCAACCTCCAGAATCCAATCTGTAGCTTTCTCGATTATTGAGAAAGGTTTTGTAGTTAAATGTTTTTTGCCTTTAGAGCCATCCCGCACAAACTGTATTGGGGGTTTGGAGGATACTGTCAAACCCTTGTTGGCACGAGCCACTGAGAGACTAATTACCTCGCGAATAACAGCGAGAACTTTGTCATGGCGGTAAGTGTACCGTCCTTGATCTAAGGCCACCTTGCAGCCAGCTAGAATGTGTCTAGCTGTGCAAGGGGTATTGCTACAGAGGGGACAAGAACTATCCTCGGCAAAGCTCCAACGAGCGAGGTTACTGGGGTCTGGAAGTGTATGCTGAAAGGCATTCAAATAAAATTTCAGCATCTCTGGCGTCCAGTCATAGAGCATTACCTTCCAGTGCATTGGAGGCGGAATGCAAAAGTCACCAATTGTTGTCCAGTCATTCTGGCATTGAAGGCCAATAGCATGAGCCATACTCTTGCTGTCGTAATCTCCCCGCAAAAGAGACTTCTTCAAGTCCACGTCGCTCGTGGTTGTACTGCCATACCCCAGACCAGTGCCATTCTGGCTGATTCCAGTAAGGAACTTTTTGTGGAAGTCTACGCGGGCTTGTAGATCATTTGAATCACTACGGCCACTTATTACGTGCTTCGATATTGCCGGATCTTTGGAATTGCACAGAATCGAATTTTTGGTTATTCTGGAGTTGGCGTAGAGCAGAGAGGGCAGTTTAAGCGCTAGCCCAAAATTTTGTTTGGACCTGAAGAGAGTCGAGGGGTCAGCTGGTTTGGCTAAGGACAGCCAGGATTTTAAACTAGCTGTCATCAGCGCATCTAGACGGGACAGTTGGGTTTTGGTAAAATCGTAAATAAGAAAGGGCCATGACAAATGTGACGTTAGATAATTGTCATAGATCCAGGCCTTACGAGGGCCAGAAATTAGCAAGGCATAATTGATATGATTGATATGAATTCATAATTGTTGATAATATGACTAATAAACATGAACTAACGATTTAAATTATTTTTTAAATATAAAATACTACTTTTTGTGACTTAAATATAAAATTTAGGCATATGTTGTCGCTGACTTTTTTCTAGGCATTACCAAGCTCTACAACTTTTCTCTAGAACTTAATCATATATCTCGCTTCGTTAAAGCAGCGTTTGTAAGAAACCTTTTCGTTCGACCGTTTCTTCTCCGACTTACTTTGCAAATCCGACTACCACGAAAAAGTCTTTTCATTTTTCGGATTAATATATAGCCTATGACACTCACAAATAACGTGGCTTTCTATTGGTAAAAGGATTTCAAAATCGGTTCAGTAGATCCAGAGATTACTTCCTACAACGTCACAAACTTTACCTCTTTATAATATTAGTATAGATATATGGGGGCCGGCAGAAACGGTTACGCGCGGATATGTCAAACGACGTAAAGTGCCTATAGGCACTGTGGGCGTTCGACGGGTTAATGTAATGCATTGGGTTATACCAACTTCAATGACTTTTGTAGGGTTTACGTTTCAACTAGAAAAAAATATTTTTGGTGGACCTATAGACAAGGATAACAGTAAATTAAAACACCGATGTCCCGCAGTATTTTCTTTATTTCATAAAAATATGAAAATATTTTGGTCAACAAATTTCAATACATTTCTTTAAAACACAAAAGGACACAAAATGGTTTATGACTACGACCAAAATGAGCTATGACGTCCATGAATTACTTTGATTCACGCTGAAATTCTCTGAAATAACGTTGTGATGCATGTACCTATCATGATTACTCACATTGTTAAAAAACATATCAACGTTTTAATACCTCGAACGCCACAAGGCTGATTTTGATCGGTGGTCCTCTTATTTGTAGCTTGCCTATTTCGATTACCTATATGCCTATTGTAAATAAGATGAAAACTAATTAACCGCTTGAATTTTGTAACAACCGACGTTTCGGCGATGTAGCAACCGCCGTTATCCAGGGTAGATTAAAGTGCTGCCAATCGTTCTCTATTTCTGCGAGTTCGACTCTACTGCCGCACGTTTATCAATGAACGTTCGTCGGTGACGTCACCGAAACCGCGATTGACCCTGTCTACTTCGGCTTCGAAGCGCCAGTAAACGAAACGGCACTTACAACTAGGGCTGCCAACTTCCGATATTCACAAATATAATACGACGTCTTGTAGGCGGCTAAAGCCTTTATTTAGCCTTAGGTTAAAATAACTTCCTTTTTCGGGGCGTCTCACGAGTATCTTTTTACAAAAGAAAGTTAGTTCCAAGCGGGAAAACTATCATCTGATAGTTGCCCGACGTTTCGGTAAGGTTAGATTTGCCGTCTTCACGGGTACAATAGGAGTGCGACTATCGCGTACGCTGCGTATCGGCACTCTGCGCCCACTGGGTGTTAGTTCAATTTTAACTACTGCAACGCCAGATTGGCGCACTGGCGCAAATTGTAGCGATGAATATTTTGGCGCCGATTTTAAAAACGTCTTTGCACATATAACTCACTGAATCCTGCTTAACGTTCCTGTGGTCAGGAACGTTATTCGTCAGAGGGTTCCAGGTTGTGGAAGTTTGAAACTTTCATCTCGAATAAAGTTTGGTGCTCTTCTGAATTCGATTGCTTCCCTGGCCCTTCGTGGGAAATATATATGTTCTTTTGAGAGCATGATTGGATTATGAACGCAATCAATGGACGTTTCACTGTCTTCTCTTCTGTAGTAAAAAATATCCTATTACTAAGAGTAGCTACAGTGTCATTGCTTGTCTTGTCGGACTACTTCAAACTTTCTGCCATGCCTCGCAGGTTTCGGACCCTTACGGCCTGCAAAAGAATTTTTATGGAGTTTGATCAAATCAATATGGCTACACGTTTGTTTTTCAAGCAATATTGTATTGGTACCTTAACAATAATACACAATGAAGGATGGAAACATGACATTTAAAAGGATATTTAACTGACTACATTTTTAGATAACTTATTGTAATTTCGCTTGTAAACCGCTGTGGCGCAAACCAAAAACATTCCGTTTTCTAGATGTTCCAATATTAACATATTCTGTACTTGCTTTTTATTACTTAACTATAGGTAAGAAAGAAAGCTTTTTGATACAAATATGGCGATCCGAAGTGGCGGCAACAAGTGCACACTTAAGGAGGTTTCTGAATTAACTAGGCTCTGCCTATGAAACAAAATATTTCACAAAAACATCAAAACCAAAAAGTTCCTTCATCAAGTTTCGAGAAAGGGTTTCTCCTGAATATGAAAACCGGTTCCATGGGAAACATATTAAAGAATCGCCTCTAAATTCGAACCTAAAGGGTAAGCCTGGTTGGGCCGAATAAAAAAAACATGTTTTTCATGATTTAAAAAAAAGTTGAAATCTGATCATGAATCTTATATTTAATTATCAAAGGTTAAGTGTATTTAATTATTTATTTATTTCAATATTTTATTTTATTATAATTATACATTTTATTTTTATATATATTTTTATTTAATTCAATGTTTTTTTTATTTTCGTTTTTTTTAACTACTTTTTCTTATTTTGAATATGTTATCTTTTTTAAACTTGTATATGTTTAAAATGTTTGCCCTAGAACAAGTTTTTACTTAGTTGGGCGACATGGGACCGATCTTCACTATAAGCGTGACCCAACTTGCTGTGGGTTTTATTAAAAGTGTAGATATTAATTATGATTTGTTACGCTTGTTGCATATTATGTACATTATCATAAATAAAAATAAATATATCAGTTTGATTAACATTTGGAAGATAAAAATATTTTTTGTAATAGAAAAAAAAACTATTTTTGAGATATTGAATTGCAAATGTTTCTACCGATGCAGAAATGACGATATCTGCTTGCGCCAGTAGAAGCGAGCGTAATTTTGCCTGAAACGAAACAAATAAACTAAGGTATCAATTTTTACATAATATGTATTTTGTAGATGAACCAAAAAAAATTACTAAAATTTATATCCTACTACTATATAAACGTGAAAGTTTGTAATAATGTATGTATGTATGGATGTTTGTTACTCTTTCACGCAAAAACTACTGAATGGATTTTGATGAAACTTTTCAATAACATAGCTTACACTTCAGAATAACACATAGGCTATAATTTATAAGGATATATAGTTTTCTATCATCATTATCACAATTTTCCATCACCACGCGGGTGAAAACGCGGGGCGCAGCTAGTTTTTTATAATTTTTGAAGGTTTTAAAGAGATGAAATCGATGTTCACACCAACATTTTGTGTTTACCTAGTAAAAAAAATATATATATAAAAACTTATTTTCAAGTTCAATTAGCAGAGAATTTAATTATCTTTCAACATCCTTTTGGAACAACCCGATCCGTCAAGTAGTTTTTTTATCAACGGGACAAAACTGGTAAACATCGTTTTGAGAAAACGCGTTTAAAGTTTTCTTTAAAGAAAAGTAGTAAGTTTTTTACACTTACAGCAATCTGAGACTATCAGCTATTCCAGAGATAAAAGATTCATTAAAAGATTTCAACTTAGGGTAATAAAAAACATTAAAACATGTTTTATTTGGTTGTCTAAACCAGGCTCCTTCCTTAACGTCCTGCTCTGGCAAAAACTCGTAACAATATCCCATTAGGGACTTAATGAAAGTCCTCTATGTATATTATAAATTAATGCATTAAAATCAAAGTGCTGAAATCGGGAAACCCCCGGAAATGTTGCACCGTTGGCAGCCCTACTCAGCAGCGAGGATGCGCAATCCGCAGAACAAAGCCACAAAATACTCAATCATGCGCGAGTGTCTTTCGAGTACGAACTCCGCGGCCTTCACATTTAAAGCGCTGCGGTTCGATTATTTTTTTGGGCGTATGTGCTTTTCCCTCAGCAAGAATCCGTGTCATTAATAACACTGTTAACCGCAATTTTGACGCGATTTTGCAAGATATTTCGTTGGATACGAGCGATCGATTGGAAAGATGTCAATGACGCATAAGATGTATGTGTTCGATGGGCTCGTTTTGATTGATAATATCAACGGTAATAATAACCTGATGCTAGTGAGCTGTAGCGCGATTAGCGTGAGATATAGGCGCCGTGCAATATACAAAAAATACAATATAAAAATAAAAAAATCGGTTGTGTCACCACAAGATATTCCCGACAAGAAGACGACCCCTTCCCCACCTTGCGCGCCAAACCCCTCAAACCACTCCAGGATTGCATCCCTCTCCACCCGACTCTCCCCTCCGCCTCCAACCCCCCCCCCCGCCCAATAGTGATTGTGTCAAGTGATTATGATAGCAAAAGTATCATATTTTAGTATTTTGTAGTATTTCATTGGTATTAATAATAATAAATAAATACAAACGGAGCTGCCATGGAATTCACCGACCGGAGTCGGGCCCATCATAATACTATTTTTTTTACACTTCTGGGGGGTGAGCAGTGGATTCCGGACTTACGAACCGGCTGTGGTAGGTTTAGGACAGCTGTCTTGCCACATGTGAGCGTACACCTTGCCACCCATTCACTCCCCCTTCGAAGCCATGGTATTCTTCCAAAAATTATGTAATATGGTTTTTTAATAATTACGGCGGTATTTTTTTTTTAAATGCATCGCTTGTATACGAGATATTCCCACCAATATTTTACAACGTGATTTCGGCGTAAAAGGCATCTGTGTACCAAATTTCAAGTCTTTAAGTCCAATATTTCCAGATTGAAATATGAATAGTGTCAACCACAACCTTTTCAACTCTTACCATGAGCAAATGATTCCTGCAAGACAAATTTCAGCTCGATCGGATTAAACGTTTGGGTGCTATCGTAAAGAAATACACACAGACATACAGGCAGATAGACAGACAGACACACAGATAGACATCCATTTGGAAATGGTCTTAATCGTCACAGGGGGGCTCCAAATCAATATTTCTGTCTTCATCTCGAAAAAATGTCTACACCTTCACAATACTTTCCTTTCTCGTTGGTTAGTAGGCCAGGAAAGTAAAACTAAATATTGTGATTTAAATTTGGCATCGATTACATGACGGATGACGATGATAAAGAAACACAAGAAGCATGAAACGCGGTTTGCCAAATACGTACCGTACCAGGAATTGTTCACTTAACCCATTAACAACGACCGATCGTTATAAAGATCAAAAAAAAGTATGGGGAATAACCCTCAATTTAAACATATTAACGAGCAGATAACTTTTGCTTATTGTTTACCAATCGCCGCAGTGATCGTTTGACAGTGTTTCGGTGCATAGATAATTATCTTGGTACAATAGTTGACTGTAAGATATCGCTATAGCGATAAGTCCGCAATTTGTGCATAAATTGTCTTTTTTATAAAACCAGCGTAATATTCATTAAGTTAGGTTTTTATAGCACAATAAAGTTATTCTATTCTATTCTATTCTATTCTATTCTATCTTATTATCATAATTTTGAAATGCTTTTCTATTTTAATTCGTATTAGCGTAATTAACTTTCACTATGTCTTCAAAACGGTAAGTGTTTACAAATAAGCTTGTGATTGAAATTTATTTTATGCACGTTTTTTAATAAATTTATGACCTAGATAGATATAGATTAAACAGATAGATATAGCTAGATAGATAATAAAGCCTTTTTAATAATAATAACTGTGTTTCTTTCATTTAAAATAGGATACACTCGATAAAGTAGTAGTTATATGAGCGTTAACCTACCTGCCTAATGCCTATTACTACTGATCGTTAAAACGATCCAGTTTTCCGGGTTTTCCTGAAAAGTCAGTTTTTTTTTTATATTTCCATGTTTACTTTATGCGTCAAGGTAATAATACTAAAAAACTACTGTGATACATGATAAAAAAAAGTTTCAGTAACAACTGGGTTAAGAAGTCTACGAACGAGGTAGGGATAAAATGCTGTAAGTAAATTTAATTGTCGCGTAGAGTTTTGACGCATTCTATTGTGACGGTTGTTTGACGCATTCAGATGTGACGGACATCTCATAAAATTCGATAGTACAACACATGGCAGCTTTACCACGGCAGATGTAATTAGTGCCGGTACTTGTATGACCAAAATTACCAAAAATATTAATAACTGGCTGTTGCCCGCGGCTTCGCTTCGCGTAAAGATTCAAATCGATTTGTCAATTTAAGTACGGTGGCGTTTATTTGCCTTTTTAGACGCTATCTTTAGATAAGACGTCCCCCTTAGATGACGTGCAAGACGTCCCCCTTATATGCACGCTACCTATATATATAGTAGACGTACACGTCTTGTTCCTCGCCTCGGCGTAGGTACGCCGCCTTCCACTGAACGTGGACCTTGCTTTGCCAGCAGCCGCCGCCTCCGCCTGCTAGGTATTTCGGGGTGCTTGCACGCGTTACTAATTTTATGACATCTCTATAACTAAACCAACTAAAAACTTACAGTGAATGTACTAATTTTATCTTTATTAACCATCCGTGATAATGAAATTTGAAGTTTGAGACCATTTTCAGACTAAAGTCTGTCTGTGAGTCTGTGTGTGTGTGTGTCTGTGTGTCTGTGTGCACTCCTCCACGATAGCGCCTAAACGCGTCATCTGATTGAGCTGAAATTCGGCATGGAGGAATCATTTGGTCATGGCAAGAGGTGAAAAGATTGTGGTTGAAATCTGTCCTTCAAAGGGTGCGTAAATTTTACTTCAATCTTGAAATTCGGTACCCAGATGCGTCGTAGGGCCGAAACCACGTTGTGATTTTTTTGTTAAAATATCTCTTTTACAAGTGACGCAAAAAAAAATATTACCGCCGTATTTAATAAAATGTTACATCATATTGGAAAATATCCATTTTAACAGCACGGAAGTACTACAAAATACTACATTTGGTATCATGGTCACGTGACACCATAACTATCGAGTAAATGGGTGAGGGGGATTGTCTCCTAGCCGGGAAAGTCTTGGGGTGACACAAGCGACTTTTTATTTTGCCAGAGGCTGCCTCTAAGTTTTTTCTTTTTTTTTCTTTTATTCAGAGAAAAATACATTTTTTTAAATATTAAAATCTTGCCAAACTGGTATACAGTTTGTTGGCGAGACAAACTCTTATTTTTCTAGTCTTACACTTCTAATTTTGTGATACAAAAAGACATTAATAATATAAAAAACAATGCACAGCCGTATTACTACTGGTCTTACTACAGGCTTAAATTAGGTCGGTATTACTACAAGCTTAAATTATAGAAACGTATAACAAATTTACTTATGACCACTAATTTCACTATAAACGTCCAACAGGTAGCTTTTTAATCTCTTTTTAAACATCTGTTTGCTCGCGCTTACATAGTCTTCCTCAGATACAATAGTATTAAAGATTCTTGGAATGAGGTACTTTAACGTCCTTTCACCATAGTAGTTGTTCGCTCTTGGTTCTTCAAATGTTTTACGGACTTTTTCCCTAACATTCCGGGCTGTTGCCTCTCTCCGACGATATTCAATATCGTTTTCAATATACTGCTGGAAAGCCTGACCCAGTTCGACAAGAAGTGGGGTTACCGTTTTAAAACAGACGGCCAATACACTTCGTCCTGCCTCGCTTTTGCCGACGACTTAACTTTTATCACCAGGAGCCCCAAACAGCTTTCCCTGATATTACAGAAAGTGGAGCTGTTCTGCGACTGGTCAGGCTGTATAAAAGTGAAGCCCTCCAAATATGTTTGCCTTGGACTCGCCCGCATAGACACAAAATTTACGTCCTATGACCCAAAATTGGTCTATAAGTGCTCTATTATCTCCCTTATAGACCCAAATAACCACTTCAAATTTCTTGGCAGGAAAATCACCTGCCAGGGAAAAGACCTCTCTGGCGATCATGTTATAGAACATTTCAGTAGTTGCCTGGAAAAGATAGATGCATTGCTAATTTCTGGCCCTCGTAAGGCTTGGATCTATGACAACTATCTAACTTCACATTTGTCATGGCCCTTTTTTATTTACGATTTCACCAAAACTCAACTGTCTCGTCTGGATGCACTGGTGACAGCTAGTTTAAAATCCTGGTTGTCCTTAGCCAAACCAGCTGACCCCTCAACTCTCTTCAGGTCCAAACACAATTTTGGGCTAGCTCTAAAACTGCCCTCTCTGCTCTACGCCAACTCCAGAATAACCAAAAATTCGATTCTAAGCAATTCCAAGGATCCGGCAATATCGAAGGACGTAGTAAGTGGCCGTAGTGAGTCAAATGATCTACAGGCCCGCGTAGACTTCCACAAAAAGTTCCTTACTGGAATCAGCCAGAATGGCACTGATCTGGGGTATGGCAGTACAACCATGAGCGATGTGGACTTGAAGAAGTCTCTCTTGCGGGGAGATTACGACAGCAATAGTATGGCTCACACTATTGGCCTTCAATGCCAGAATGATTGGACAACAATTGGAGACTTTTGCATTCCTCCCCCAATGCACTGGAAAGTAATGTTGTATGACTGGACGCCAGAGATGCTGAAATTTTATTTAAATGCCTTTTAGCATACTCTTCCAGACCCCAGTAACCTCGCTTGTTGGAGGTATGCCGAGGATAGTTCATGTCCTCTTTGTAGCAACACCCCTTGCACAGCTATATAGACATATTCTAGCTGGCTGCAAGGTGACCTTGGATCAAGGACGGTACACTTATCGCCACGACAAAGTCCTTGCTGTTATTCGCGAGGTACTTAGCCTCTCAGTGGCTCGTTCCAACAAGGGTTTCACAGTATCCTCCAAACCCCCAATACAGTTTGTGCGGGTTGGCTCTAAAGGCAAAAAACATCTCACTGCAAAACCTTTATCAATAACCGAGAAAGCTTCAGATTGGATTATGGAGGTCGATTCGGTCTCTAAGCGGTATAAATTCCTTGAAAGTCTCGGATGCACAGCCCTGCGTCCAGATATAACTCTTTACTCTCTATATCGGAAGATGGTCCTTATCGTAGAATTAGCTGTTCCATGGGAATCAAATATCCCAAAAGACTACGAGTACAAATTAAATTAATACCATGATCTCGCAAATGTCGTCACCCGGAACGGCTTCACTGTTCACCTTCACGCGGTGGAAGTAGGCGCTCGTGGCCTGCCAGATAAATCTTTGTTTCACCTTTTTAAAGATCTTGGTTTCTCCAGGAAAATAATCAACTCCTTTCTAGAAAAATTATCTAAAACCGCGATTTCTGCATCTCAAATTCTATGGCTTCGAAGGGGGAGTGAATGGGTGGTAAGGTGAACGCTCACATGTGGCAAGACAGCTGTCCTAAACCTACCACAGCCGGTCGTTAGTCTGGGATCCACCTTTCACCTCCCAGAAGTGTAATAATTATATATGATGGGCCCGATTTTTGGTCGGTGAATTCCATGGCAGCTCCGTTTGTATTTTATTTTTTTATTTAATTGTACTGTATTGGTATTTTAAATTCTGAATTTCTAAAGTGCTCCATTGCTAGTACGTATGTAATGTTCATGTATAGGTAATATATCGCATCGCTTAAGCAACAAGTTATAGTTCTTTTTACAAAGTTTTATTATTCTACAGTGCAGTGGTATTACATCCTTTCAAACCGACCCAAAATATAGCTCGATTTTTGAGGCCTGTAAAGGATGTAATACCACTGCAAACCCCGGGTGTGTATAAAGTCGAATGCAGCTGCGGTCTAGCCTACGTTGGACAAACGAAACGGCCCATAGCCACGCGACTGACAGAACACATCAAAGCTGTTAAAAACGTTCAGCGAGAAAAATCGGCGATCTGCGAACATATATTGGATAGCGGAAGTAACCACTGGATGCAGTTTCAAAATCCCATTGTTCTATCCAAGGAACAATTCTACTTTCCTCGCATGATCAGGGAAGCCATTGAAATAAGAAGAACTCCGAACTTCAATAGAGATGACGGCTACAAACTCTCTTCTACGTGGAACCCTCTTCTTAAAATGTTCCCGCCGCCGAACGCCGAACGCAAAGATGTAAAACAGGATACAGTGAGTGTTGTGTGCAAGACGGATTTTAAAAAATTCCCGCGCTCCGAGCCCGGCCCCCCACCACCGTTATAACCTACGCAGTGGAGGCAACGGTTTGCGGCCTACCCGCAAAACAACGGACTGACAGCTCATCAGTCTACCCTAGACAACGGCGGCTGCAACGTCACCGAAACGTCGGGTCCTACAAATTTCACGCGGTAAATTCGTTTTCTATCCTATTTATAATGTCAAACAACCGCGATAGTCTTCGATTTTATATTGCGAGAAGTTAGCTTTGCATGTTAGGCTGCGGTCCAACTGTACATCTAGATATATTAATTACATAACCAATCGGACCAGTACTAACGCGATAATACACGATAATACCGACATCTTTCGGAATGCGCTAACGCAGATCATCTACCCGAAAGTAAAAGGCACAGAGTTGGCCGACTCGAGCTGACCTGCGAGCCGCTCAAATCGTTTGTCTCACGCACGACTAATTAAATCAGTAATCGGAGGAGCATCTCTCTTCGCGGAAAAGGCGGAACGAATCAATTTCCCATGTCCACAATTTAGGGTTGATAAACCGGAAAAAAAGAGCCCGCCCTGCCCAAATCCACCGTTTCCTAGCATTGTTGTGCCAGTGTCGACACGACACACCGCTAATAACAAGAACAAGATAACCGCTTGGGCCTTTGTAACACTGTAACGGTGGCTAAGAAACGGATTTAACGAGCGGAGTTTTAGCACCCGAAATTTCGGAGATGTTGCGATAGCCGTTGTCCAGGACTGAGGTGCTGCCAATCGTCATCCGTTGTTGTTCCGAATCCGGATTTTGATAATCCGCCGTGCACACAGTACGCATTTTTAACACGCTTTTATTAGGTCGACCTGTATGTAACTATGTAATGGAATCTAAGGTACTTAACTAATTTAACCATCTTCCAAGAATCGTAGCGTCATGAAAATTGGCAGCTGTATGTAGTTCTGATGACAATACAATAATATGGTACTGTCGAACTGATCTGATGATGGAGTCGGAAGATATGAACTGGAACTTCATAATGGAACATCGTATCATAGCTGTGTTTGGACTTGTTAGAAAAGTCTTGGAATGAACTTTGACCACGATTAGGTTTCAAGGTCTGATGATGAAGCCGGAAGATAAGCACTGGCATTCCATGATGGAATATCGTATCATAGCCGTGTTTGGACTTGTTAGAAAGGTCTTGTAACAACAATAGATATGTGTACAGTCTTTTCATAGTTTATTATGGTTTTGCAAAGATACGTTTACAGATAAGATGTCGTTGTTCTGATACAATAGTCGTTTTTTTTTGGTTTTTACGTGCATTTATAAAAGCGTGTTTTTAGTGTTTTTTTTTGTTGTGTCGCGTCTTTACAGTCGGCCTTAGGCGTTAAGAACATTTTAAGAAGAGGGTTGCACGTGGTAGAGAGTTTGAAACCATCGTCTCTCTTGAAGTTCTTCTTGTTTTAATGGCTTCCTAGACGCACGGTGCGCAGACCGTCCAGGAGCGCCAGAAGGTTGATTCCCAGGGGAACCTAACCATAAGGCCAGAGTCCTACCCAGGCTCGCACTTCATGCGTTGAGGCCGTCGGATAGGTGTTGACCCGTGAGTGTGACCAACCCTGAACAGAATGGGTCTTCGTGGCCAACTCAGCAAGGGCCCATTAACTCCCACTTGAATCGACAGTTAAGAGTTTCAAGGCGATAGGTGAGGGCAGCAAACCCCGCCCACCGCCCGGGCAGTTATAACGACGAGGGTCGTCTTGTCTGCCCGGGATGTCGTGCTACGACAACCCTGCGCGTACCAGAAGGGTAAAACGCGCAGGGGGGTGAAATAGGGTAAACCAACCCCCCCCCCCCCGTACCGCCCCGAGAACCCATTTATTCGAAAAATAAAAGGTATTTACAAAAAAAATAAACATTTACAAAATATTACAAATCTTAACGAGAAAAAAAAACAACAATAGCGTAAATTTAGGAGCCGGTAAGCGGGGTAGAGGACGCTCCAGAACAATGAAAGTGAAGGCGCACTGTCCGTGGGCAGGTCTCGGAGCAGCCACGGTGGGGAGGAATCCCTGGATCCTGCAAAGAACGAAACGCCCCTCGGGGCGGTAAAGAGACGGACACAAAGACGGGCACTTCGGGCTGGAAGTAGCCGCCGAATCACGCCACCAAGGAAGAGGGTACCCCCTGGGGGGTATCCCGAAGCCTCATGCTTTCCCAAGAAGCCACCCAGTGCCCCACAAACTCGCCAAACGACTGGAAGCAGCTCCTACAACTGACCAAATCCGGGTACCAAATCCGAGAACGCCCAACGCACGCGCCCACTGCATCCATCAATTTCTCCCGTGCAGCCGCTAGAATTGGGCAAGACCAAATTACGTGTTCCGCAGTTTGGCGACCATACCCACAGGCGCACCGGGGGTCATCGGCAAGTCCAAAGTCAAATAGTTTGGCTCTGAACTCTCCGTGGCCCCCAACCAGCTGCGTGGTATGGTCGTCGAACCGCAGAAATGAATTTGCCATCCGCACTGCAACGGACGGGAAAAGGCAATGGGTGAGGCGGCCCGTACCCCCGGCGTCCCATCTAGCCTGCCAGACACGCAAGGACTCCACCCGAATCAGGAGGGCAAACTCCCCAGCTCGGTGCGCCACCGGGTCGATCGATAGGCCATGAAGGACTACCGGCTCGCCCCGGCGGTACCGCGACAACGCTGCACGCTCCAGAATCTCCAGGTCAATCGGCAGAACGCCAGCGATGACGGGTAACGCAAGAGTGGACGTCGTTCTGTACGCCCCGGTCAGGGCCACGAGAGGGATGCGCTGTCCGCGCATCAGCGCGACACGCGTCGCCTCAGGAACAGCAGACTCCGTCCAAGTCGCACGCGGGACGAAGACGCCCTTATAGATAGTCATGACCGCCGGGAAACGAATTCCCCAGTCGGCCCGACTCACTCCGCGGAGCGCAAAGAATAGATCCCGGGATTTTTCGGCTGTAATCTTTGCGTGCGAAAGAAAGGAAAGGGAAGCCGTAAGCGTCACCCTCAGGTATCGAACGGTGGCCGGGAAGGATACCGGGCGACCGTTCATCCTGATGACAGGGTTCCGCTTAAGATGTCCCTTCAGGAGAAGCGCCTGAGTTTTCGTCGGAGAGAAGGTGAGTCTGTTTCGCTGACCCCATCCGAGGATCAGGTCCAGCGAGTCAGCCACCCTTCTCTCGACCTCTGCGCGACTCCTGCCGCCCACCAGAAGGAGAGCGTCGTCTGCATAAGCGCTGACGGTGCACCCCTCCGGGTAAGGACTTGAATCGACAATGGGCAGGCCATTAATGTAGCTCGCAAAACCGACAAACGTTAGGAAAAAATGGCGACGACGAACCGGCAGTCGTGTGTAGGACGGCCTCCCACAAGATGGCCTGATGACGTTGCCACCACCGCAGGACGTAGTAGAAAGAGGCGGCTCAAGACCGTACGTCATTGCATTCTATGGGGGAGGTCTATGGTCAACAGTGTACATCTGCCGGCTGATGGTGATGAATGTCAAACAACCGTGATAGCACAATATACCGAAAGAACAGTAGACGCTCCATCGAGCGACAGAGCATTGCGAGAATAGGGTGCGAGGGAAGTGGGCAGAGAGGTGGCTGTGGGTCAAGGGCGGATTCAGGGTGGGGGCAGGGGGCCATGCCCCCCTCCCCCAAGGATGGCACCTAGCTCACCCGGTGATGGGCTGACATCACGAATGTTGTATGTAGGTGATGTAGCCAACTGTGTCAGTTTCCATAAAAAAAGGCCTCCCATTATATACCCCTTTTGGACCAAATTGTGAATGACCTGCGGAATCGTCTACCGGATGATGTCATGAATACATTTGACCTTCGCTTGCTCAAGCCCTGAAGGTTATTATTAAAACTATCACTGAGTCTACAAACGTGGCAGAGGCTAATAATAATCTTCAAAATAGAATTCAAAAAGTATCGCAAGTGTATGAGCGTGCGCTGAATGACTATGAAGTGAGTCTGAAGCCGGAGAATGTTATATAGGCAGAAAAATGGCTACGTCTAAATAGGGAAAAAGGAGAAACTCCGACGACCGTTTTGGACATATCAAAAACTACTGATGAAGACATGTTTCCAGCGATACGTATAATGCTCAACATTTTAGCGACGTTACCAGTGAGTGTAGCAACGGCCGAAAGATCATTTTCCACCCTGCGCCGCCTAAAACCGTGGCTGCGTACGCGAACGGCAGAAGAGCGTCTTACCGGACTTGCGCTTCTACATGTTCATAGGGGTTTAAATATTAATGTTGATAACGTGATAAATCGGTATGCTAAGGGTAAACGAAAAACAGATTTAATTTTGTAAAATGTTAAATGGATTCGAAATTTAAATTCTAAATGTCAACATATATTTTGAAATTTTCTCAACAAAAAATAATAATTAAATAATAAATTTAGTGAATATAGTGTAATTCGGCGGTTAAGTAACCCGACCAGGTTGTCACAAGCCTAGGAAATGGAAATATTTTCCTGAAAGTGTGGAGCTCGCCAAGACGTGTGGCCGACGTGGCGGGTATCGGGCTAAATACCTCCAATCATGATGAACAGTACAACCTTATGACATCAAGGAGACAGCTGGACATGTCTGGATGAGGGAAACGGACAACCTATCCGGATGGAGATTGATTGGAGAGGCGTATGCCCAACGGTGGGCGAATGCGCGCTGATGAAGAAGAAGAAGAAGAAGAAAATGTTAAACGACAATAAAAAAAATAATATTTTTTTTTTTCAATATTCTTTATTGTTTTAATGTTCTCTCTATGAAGTCTCGGCTCGTGTCTGTGTCTGTGGCTCTAACTTGATTTTTTTAAATCTTTAAACGTGGCCCGAGGCGCAGATAGCCTTCATTTCAAATCCTGGATCCGCCCCTGGTGTGGGTACGTCTCGATTGACGCCTTTGGTTAGCATACTGTGGCGATAGTTTTCGATTTCATATCCCGAAAAATATCCGAAATTTGTGCCCCTTTGCATCCCAGATTTGCGAACCCTGAAACACCTCCATTTCAGGGTTATCAAAAATGTGTCGAGAATTATTATTTAACCTGCCGCGGCCCAAATTACGTGTTGTTATCTGTCGACCATCGGCGCGGTGCGGGCGGCGCGACATGCGCTTGGTGTTGCGATAGCAAATTTGCGGTCTTCGGCAACGTTTGCCCCAGACAACGGCTTCATTCGCGAGCACCGCGTGAGACTGTTTTCGGTTTCATTCATGCCTGCGTCGACCGACGAGATATGAATTAATCGGTCAAGATATGTTTTAATTACCGTTCTCGGGGTGGAAGCGGTGGTGATGTATTATATACAGATTGTTTCAAAAATACACCAAAATGCCCCTCAACCCAGCCACATATGCTCCTGAGACGATAAGCATCAATTAAGGGTTTTTCACACGACTGCCCAACAAATTAATAGTCTAAAAAAAACACTAAAAACAAGCTTTTATAAATGCACGTTAAAACCACATCATCAGACCTTGAAACCTAATCGTAGTCAAAGTTCATTCCAAGACTTTTCTAACAAAACCAAACACAGCTATGATACGATGTTCCATCATAAAGTTCTAGTTCATAACTTCCGACTCCATCATCAGCTCAGTTCGACAGTACCATATTATTGTACTGTCATCAGAACTACATACAGCTGCCAATTTTCATGACGCTACGATCCTTGGATAATGGTTAAATTAGTTACCTTAGATTCCATTACATAGTTACATACAGGTCGACCTAATAAAAGCGTGTTAAAGAGGAGTGTAGTGTGTTCAGGGTTCATCTATGTATGTATTCCGTTTCTTTATTCCACCATAACTCCTAAACGCATAAACCGATTTAGAAGAGTGTGGTATTGTTAGAATCATTATGTCACCCCGAGTGCCATATGGTACCATAACTGTTCTAATATCAGATAAGTAGTTGTCTTAACTGTCCAAATACCAAATAAGTAATTGTCAAAATTTCCAAATGTCAGTAAATTAACAGAAATATATCATGTTTAGTGTCAAATAAAAGGCCTGATTGAGTACATTCCAAAAATATACGTGTAATCTATATGGATGAATACATAAACCACAAATATTTGGTAAAAAAACCGTAATAAAAATGATTTAAAATACAATAGTTCACTTTCTGTAACGGAAGTTGTGTTTTTTATTCTTTTTAATATATTTACTTGTTTTAAAGTTAACGCGCAAATAAAATTGATGGAAGGTTTACTATGCACTGGCGCAGACTCTACTTACATACGGACAAATCGGTTGGGGCGGTATGGCAAGAACAAATCTTGACCCACTGGTCAAAGCGCAAAAGGCTTTGCTCAGAGTCATTAACAAGAAGCCATATCGCTCCCCGTCAGACGACCTATATACAGACTTTAAAGTACTTGACGTACGCCAACTATACATACGCGCTGTTCTGGTGCGCTATCGGAGGGACCTCATGAAGAACACGGATAAAGACAAACCAGAGCACAAACACAACACTAGACACAAAGACAAACAGATTCAACCTAAAATGAGGACAGTATGCGGACAACGACACTACGCATATCTCGGACCTAAACTCTATAATATATTTAACTCGTACACAGGACAGATCTTAAACATAACCGACAACCAGTTCAAGAGACGGGTGTCTCATTGGCTCTCAAATTATACTAGAGAGGAATGCGAAATTATGATATATTAAAATAATTTATTTCTAACCACAAATTATAGGATATATAGATGTAAATTATGGATATGTATACAGATATACAGATTATAATATGTTATATTTTATTATGTTATACTATATTATATATAAATATGCTACATTATTTTATATGTTATAACATATGATATTATATTATATTGTAATATGTTATATTATATTATTTATATTATATTATGCTAAATTATATTACGTATTGTTTTTTTTAAGACGGAAGAAGTACATCAGGCAAGGCGTACAGGCTCAGCAAATAATACCACAGAACTATGTATCCATCACCCCAACACAGGCGTATACCTAGTGGGGTGATGTAATCCTGACAAATTAATGCCCTTTCGCGATTTTCTTCATATGCATTCTTATAAAATGTGTTAAAAAAATGAACGCAATCTTTTTTATGTAACTATAAAAAATAGGATAATTAAATAAATAAAATAAAAATAAGGTACAAAAATCAATTTTTATACTAGCAAATTAGAGCCGATATAGAAAAGTGGGAGGGTGAGGGTTGGGATAACTGAGGGCAGTAAATAGTATACCTATTTATTGTATTTACGTCTATCCTTCTAACTTCTTTCGTCCATAATATTGCATATTCTTACTTTTTTGTCTTGCCTTTCGTTTTATGTGGCCTTGCATCGGTGATCCACTTGTCTATTGTTCTCTTCTATAGTTTTCGTTTCCGTTTCATCCATGTTATATACTTCCCGTACAGCTTTCCACGTTTTGACATGGCTTTGTGCCAATTCTTTCCATTCCTCTTTCTTTTTATCAAAGTATCCTATGTCATGATTAAGGGAATCGTTTCATATATACTAGTCTTCCTACTTTACTTTTTACCTGCCGAGTATCTCTATGCGTCTGTCAGTAGGTATGTAAATAGAAAACGTAAATAGGAAGTGGATAAGCATAATAGTAGGTAAATAGAAAAAAAAACGGATTCTTATCGCGTGGAAGTAAACGATAATATTTCCCGATATTTCGGCCGCGATATAAACCATTTTATTTCAAGTAAATTTTCAAATAACCGTTTATAATATAAAAACAAACTCGCGAATGTGCCACATTAGGTCTGGCTATAATACAGTTTGTGGATGTACAACATTCCTTTTTCTAGCACACAAAACATACAAAAAAGCACATAAAATACGCAGCTAAATCCTCCTTAAGAGGCCGTATACGAAATTTTGCGCATTTCGTGAATTTACGTAATTTTGCAGACGTGAATTTAAGGTTAAAATACTGTATTTCTATAAGTTTTATTGCACAACATAAAAGATCATTTATATTATTGTCTAATGAGTGAGCTACTTTTTTGAAAATTATTATAGAATTTTGATTAATTGACCTTAAACCGGCGACTGTTTGTGAATTTTTGCTGTAAGAGGTTTAGAATATAACATATTTAGGAATCGTTTTGACATCTAAACGGTATAAAAAAATTACAATGTATTGTTGTGAAAGTCCTCTATATAATAAGTGAATTACTTTTCACTACTTTCATATAAAATTGTTGATAAAAAAAATATTTAACTTTGTAAAATTTTTTAGAAAATGGGCGAAGAAATGCTTTTGATTTTGGCCTTTCAGAACTCTCGTTCATAAAATAAAAACAACAAAAATAAACTTTAGTTCAATATCAATCCATTTCCTTAAAAAAAATACGAAACATTAAAAAAAATTGGCAATAAAGTCTTTTAAAACAATCTAATTCTCGCGTTATGATACTCGCCTATGATACGATTCACGCCTCAAGTCGGCTCAAGTCAGCTAGTCCCGTGCTAGTCCCCGCCGAGCGCTTCCAAAGGGTGGACGTATCTCTTTGGCTCCGAAAATCCTACCTACCTATAGTTATATTATACCATTGATTATAGAGGTATCACGGCCCACATCGATTTCGTACACGGCCTCTTAACTGGCAATATTTACATTTTTTTTGTATTTGGCAGTGGGTAAATTTTTGCAAAAAATAACTTGGCATAAAAGAGTTGATGACTACTTAAAGAGCCCGTTCACATATTTTTTCCAGAAAGGCAAGAAAAGTGGATTTTTGGCGTTCTAATTCCAAGAAATAAAGAGATTTCTACAAACTTTAATTACTGAATTACCTGGACCATTTCTTGATGTTGACCATAGCGGCCTTTAATTTTAGATATAACGAATATTATTTACTTATTCAGACCATTTTCCGAAAGTCGTTATTCGTAAAACGCTCGGAAGGCAAACTTTGAGCTCCTTAATACAGTAATATCACTACAACGAAAACCGTATACTATTTTTTTTATGTCCGTCATGTATTCTTGATGTACACTACGGCTTTATTTTTTCGTTTTTTGACCACATATCCAAGGTATACATTACTTACAATTACACAAAATTAAAAAAAAATCTTCCTGTATCATTCTAATTTTCTCAGAAATAAAATAAGAGTCTCATATAAAATACTTATACTATATTAAAGTTCACTCTTTTAGCAATACGACATAATATAAATTATTGTCATTAGAAAGGAGAAAACACTGCAAAAAACAATTAGAAATTGTGTATATATTTGCTTGCGCAAGAGAAGAGCGCTCAGTGCCGCGGTTTTTCTCCCAGGGTTGAATAGTTATTTATTTATTTATTTATTTATTTATCCTATCTTTTATAGTTACATCCAAAAAAAATGCGTTCATTTTTTTAACTCATTTTAAAAGAATACCTACGCTATTTTGTAATACGGCTCTTAAAGCATATCAGCTCGTTTGGGGGGGCTTCAAATCAATTAAGTCGCAAGTTTGTGCTATTTCTAGAGAGCTTTGCAAGGTTTTTGATCTATGTATGTACCGGCTCACCCGGATCTGGGGGGGGAGGGGAGAGGGCTTTTGCCCCGGGAGGCGAAGACTGGGGGCCGCAGCCATTAAACCCAGCCAGTCTCGCTGTTTGTACTATGCTGGACCAAATTTCTAAAGCGTTTTCGTTGTACATCGCATCGCGTGTAACAAGCCCAGTGCAACCTAACGCCCTTTTCTCCTCACACGCGATGTACAACTTAAACCGGCTGGAAATTCTGTGGTTTAAGTAATGAAAGTGTATGGATATATATACGAAACTCGTAAAAAAATATTTACGCTCCACAATGTCCCAAGAGCACTTGCCGGGATTGGCAATAATTTCGAAGACTGCAACCCCCTTTTTAAAATAAAGATCCGGTACTCTGTGCTTGCTCGGTCCGAGCAACGCTCGTCGGTCGGCGACCATTCGCCGACCTTGCTAAAAATCTTGTCAATTTAATAAATTTGTTTTTATAGGCATCACGACAGCGTCATGCCTCGCACACGTCGTTAGATGCGCCAAGTGAAACGCTCCAAAATACTGAGACAGATTGAATAGCAAGTTGCGACATTGTACCTACGTTACTTCCGCTGTATTCTCCTAATCCGGTACAATTAGACCACCTTCATGATAGTGGAAAATAATGAGATCGCTTTAAGATTCAAAATACTAAATTCTATGTTGAGACATAGCAGCTGGCTTCTCAATACCGACTAGAAAGGGGATCCATACTTTATCTCCTCTATAACGTAGTCCATATTCTTTACCTATTCCATACCTCATATTATATTACATATTTCATTCCATAGTACATACCTCGGCTACTTATCTTAAGCTTCTCCAATGTAGTCAGGATATCTCCAATATAGTCAGGATAAAACACTCTCTATTAGTCAGGATAAAACATCCTAGTCAGGATAATACACTCTAGTCAGGATGATAAACCCTAAACGTCGTCCTCATATTTACTTCGCTGTCCATGCAGGCCGACTGTAAGAATAAGAATAAGAACAAGGATAATAATAGGAATAAGAAAAAAAATAATAATAAGAATACGAATAAGAATAAGAGTAAGACTAAGAATAATAATAATAATAATAAGAGTAAGACGAATAATAAGAATAAGACTAAGAATAAGAATAAGAATTACAAACATTAGTGACTTCACTGTCAATGAGAAAACGTGTAGTATTTCAGACCATGGAGGGCAACAATTAAATTAGTCTCATAAACAATGTGTAGCGACTGAAACTTTTACCATAACTAAAAGAAAAATTACAAGTAATAGCCTGGACCATCTCCAAGAAGCCTTAATGAACACACCCCTAGATTATAATAACATTACTGACCCTAATTATTCTTTTGATAGATTTCTCAATAACTATATAACTTCACTGAATCATATAATGCCCGTAAAGCAGATAAAACATAAGGCCAAAAAGAATTTCAATGACTGGGCAACATAGGGTATAAAAATATCCAAACATCGAATGCTAATCCTACATGAGAACTTATTAAATTGTAATGATGCCAAGTTAAAAATATATTATGTCAAAACATACAAGAAGATTTATAAAAATGTGGTTTGGATGGCTAAACAAATGTATTTGGAGGGTGTTATTAAAAACTCAACAAATAAAATTAAGGCTTCTTGGGATGTTATTAAGTCAGAGACCTCGCAACAGATGTCGGTGGCCTCCAGCGTCTCCTTGAATGTAAACAATTATCAGTACGACATTCCCAATAAAGTTGCCGAATTGTTTAACAATTATTTTGAGGCTATCGGCGGAATCACATCGTCCAATCAGTCAACAGGTCCGACTTCAGCTTTTGAAATTTTGGAAAAATTCCGACCCAGAACCCCAGAGTGTTGTGTATTGTCCTCGGTGACTAAGGAGGAGATTATAAAAGTAGCCCAATCACTTACTCCCTACAAAATTTAAACAGCTGGAGGACATAAAATTAAAAAAAAACATCAAGGAGATGCTGATAGCCCACCCTTTCTATAATCTGGCCGAATTTGAGGGCCATGATTTTTCAAATGTTGTGCCCATTTGAATTACTTAAAAAAGTAGAGCCTTATTGTCTGATTATTTTATATGGTCTTATACATGTACTTTTGGTTTAAAATGCATAACGTAGATTTGATTTGATTATTTAACATTTTACTGACAATTTGAATATTACGATGAATAATCTTGCAACGTATCTTTTCAAATTACTAACTACTTCAAATATTAGGCTTCTATTTTGATTATTTATATTTATAGTTTGACAATCTAGTAGTTAATCTTTGACTACCTATGTATGTTCAGTAAAGAGTACTTACTACCTAGCACAATTATTTTGACACGTCCAAGAGCGGTCTTTAGCCGTCAATTGGACACGACGAAAATGTAATGTAATGTAATGAATACGAATAAGAAAAAAATAACAATAAGAACAGGCGTAATAATATGAATAAGTAGAAGAATAAGAATAAGAATAGAAATGAGAATAATAATAAGAATAAGATTGAGAATGAGATTTAGAGCGAGGATGAGAATAAAAATAAGAATAAATTTATTTCCGAAAGTAATGCTTAAAATGGTTATATACAAAGTCTGCCTAACTAAGCCGAATCCCGTACCAAGGTTGTAAGTTTATGTTTTGATTGTGCTCACACTTCTCAGAAAGAAAAAGAAAAAATAAATAAAACAAAACGAATCAAATAGCTCTAATAAATAAGTAGTACGTACGTCAAGAGATATTTTAATCTGGGTAACTGAATAATGTGTATTGAGACCTATTATTTTATAATCATGTCGGGAAAAATAATAATGAGATAATAAAAATAATCAGTAAAAATTTTGTAAAATAGTAATAATAAAAAAATACAATATATTTAAATTTAAAAGATGCCCATTTCTTTTAATAAATAAATAATTAAACATTTTCATCGTTACCAATTGACGGCCAAAAACCGCTCTTGAATGTGTCAAAATAATTGTGTTAGGTAGTAAATCTCGTTACTACGCTTTACTTAATATACTTAGGTAGTACACAATTTAACTATTACTAAATTGTCAAAATATAAATATAAATAATCAAAATAGAAGTAATAGAATATTAAATAATCAAATTAAAGCTACGCCGTGCATTTAAAAACTAAAAATACAAATATAAGATGAAATAAAATAACCAGACAATAAGGCTGTAAGTTATTGAAATGGGCACAATATTTAAAAAGTCATGGCCAGATCATAGGAAGGGTGGCCTATCAGCATCTCCTTAATGTTTTATTGTATTTTATATTCTCTAGCTGTTTAATAGTAACTAAGAAACTAATGGGCCCTTGCTGATTTGGCCACGAAGACCCATTTGTTCAGGGTCGGTCACACTCAGGGGTCAACACCCATCCGGCGGCCTCCACGCATGAAGCGCGAGCCCGGGTAGGACTCTGGCCTCAAGGCTAGTTTCCCCCAGGAGCCCCCAATCTTCTGGCGCTCCTGGACGGTCTGCGCACCGTGCGGCGTAAGCCAATCGATTGGGCATTCTGACTAACAGTCGGGGAAGTCTGGAAGTAGTACTGTTTTCTATAGCTAAGTCTTCTACGCTCACTGCAGGTCGATAGAACGACTAATCGTTAAAACGTCCTGCGGTGACGGGCTCGCCCGTTGTAGTCGACACCTCAAGATGTTTTCTATAGAGCGGGGATGGTTGCTGACCTTACGGCGACTGCTCTTGAAACGACCATCGGCTACCCGATTCCGGGTGAAAAGCCGGGCAAAGGATGCCGTGGTCCACGATGGATTCGGTTTACACCGTTTCACCGATTCCTAAGGGATAGGACCGCGACAGGCGACCTCGAATTCGTAACCATTCGAGAGACCGGAGTAATATGGTCGCAACTGGAAGACTAAGTAAGGGCGTGAGCGTAAGCCCGCTGGGTAACATACCTGGTTATCTAGCGGATAAGGCGTTGGCCTCTTACAGGCATTTGGCGAAGCTTGATGGTGGACTGTTCTGTCCTAAGTGAGCGCAGAGCGCTCACTTCACGGGAGATCGAACGATTATATTTCGTTAAAAATTCCTGAAGTAACGGGTTCGCCCGTTGTAGTTGACAGCTCTAGTTGTTTAACAGTAACATAGCTCTTATTATTTACATAAATATTAATTCAATTGTATAACTAATTTGATAATAACGATCGTCAACATTTTATATGAACATGACACCTGACGAAGAAGAAGAATATAATCTTACCAGATTCGGAAAAACAATTCAATCTATCAATGAATGGTGCGCTATTGCACACGATAAAACATTAAAATTTGCAAATATCATGATATGACAGCGATTGTGTGTCGATGACAATTCCCACGCTCGCATTTTTTTCTCGCAATATGGAGCAGTTTAATTGGAGCTGCTATTTTGAATAACATTTTAACAATAATAGCAAAGAATCGAACCGAGAGAAACAAAATCAACTAGTATTTACTGACTCTGCTTTTGATTGATTCTGGTAGGATGGCTGTGATGACCTTGCTTATGTTTTTCAATACCGACCTCTTTTTAACACGCTTATATTAGGTCGACCTGTATGTAACTATGTAATGGAATCTAAGGTAACTAATTTAACCATCTTCCAAGGATCGTAGCGTCATGAAAATTGGCAACTGTATGTAGTTCTGATGACAATACAATAATATGGTACTGTCGAACTGATCTGATGATGGAGTCGGAAGATATGAACTGGAACTTCATGATGGAACATCATATCATAGCTGTGTTTGGACTTGTTAGAAAAGTCTTGGAATGAACGTTGACCACGATTAGGTTTCAAGGTCTGATGATGAAGCCGGAAGATAGGCACTGGCATTCCATGATGGAATAGCCGTGTGTATGTGAATATCGTATCATAGACCAAAAGCGTGTTTTTAGTGTTTTTTATAAACTATAAATTTATTTATTTAACTCACGACTCAGCCCCGTCCGGTAGCCTCCTCGAAGAGAGATTACCATCCGTAACTGCGTTAAAACACGTGTTACCATTAGATCACCGAAGCTAAGTAGCGTCGGGCGCGGTCAGTACTTGGATGGGTGACCGCCTGAGTACTGACACGTGATATTACAACAGCCGGTCGCCTGTAAGATAATTGTCGTTAGACATTGAGGCATTCATTACATTAAAATGTATAAAGCGTTAATACAAAATACAACAAAAACTAACCCAGTAAGGTCTCTGTGAACTCGGCCTGCGGTTGTAAAACCAGTTGTAAGCAGTTAAGAACTTAGGTTAGGTCTAGGGGATACCTCGGGCGTTTCTGGGCGGTTTGCGCACCGTGCAGCGCTAGTCAGTCGACTGTGCACTCCAGTAGATAACCAGGGTATTCTGGAAACTTGCGTTTTCTAAGGAGCAGGGGTAGTTGTTGACCTAATGTCAGCCATTTTTGAAACGATCACCCAATCCAGTGACGTACAAAGGGCGGCACGGTCCGCGATAAATTCAAATTTAATTGCCGCTAACATCGGGTAGAGGTCGCGCAAGCGACTTTGAATCTGTGACCAGACTGGAAGATTGAGAAATCCGGTCAAATCTAGTAGTAAGGGAGCGAGGTTTGCCCGCAAGGTCCTATTCCCAGTAGCCGTTGGCATGGCTTGACTGTGGATTGTTTTTGTTCAGAAAGTCTTTTACGCTCGCTCTATAGGAGACAGAACGACACAAGGTCGTTGAAACTACCTGGGGTGGCGGGTTTGCCCGTTGTGATTGACACCTCTCGTATTAACCCTGCTCTTACAAAAAAAATAATCAATTGTAATTTAAACTAATTCCGTTATTTCATTTGATAGTATCAAATTGTAATAATGGACCTTGTTATGCATAAATAAAATAGGATAATATTAAAGAAGTGCGATGCATTACAATATAGATGTTTTAGAGCTACTTGACCGAGTGCAAGTATGTGAGTAAAGGTCATGTGGGAGTTCTAGCGTTAAGTAGGGATTGACACATATTATATGTGTAAATTATCATTCTGGGGCGTAAGATTGCGCAACACAATCTTTGTTGATCATTGTTTCAATTATTTTTATGGGATATACGATGATTCTCCCTCGCAACAATAAATTATTATTAAGGTAGAGACAGACTGATCCCACGTAACCAACAAATGCAATGCATACGTGTAAGCGTTATGACATCTGGACCCTAGAATTTGCATGAAAACAGATGACTTAGAAATATACTTATCATACGCAACGCTGTTACGCGCGTCCCAAGCAAGTTGACTGCGATCTCCAGATCGGCATGGGGAAGTGGAGGGGGTGACAGTTCGCTATCACACGCGTAATACCAGTGTGTTTCTAGAACTTACGTCCGCAACGCGTCGACATGGACAAAGACATGCAGAAGTACCTAAAAAATCGTCTTTCATCATCACCTTTAAGGCCTCTGATTAAAGATCTCAGGATAATGACGCTGCCGTCTATTTATATAATGGAAGTAGCGCTGTAAGTTCGCAATTTTTTTGCCGATTTTAAGTGAATCATCACGTGTGCATCATGGTGTGCATCATCACTATCCAATAAGACCCCGAAGCATGCTACGTTCGGTGTCATGCACTATCCGAGTCGGAGAGGCTAGCTTATGTCGCCGGTCCAGCGGTATACAACAACCTTAGCGATCACATTCGTCACCTTAAGAAGTACCTAACAAATAAGGCGTTTTCATCACTGAAGGAAAATTATTTGTGTGAGGAGTAAAATGCTTGATGGCTTAGTAGTGTAAAAGCTTTTCCTTGCAAGGCGCAAATTATCTCGTAGCATTTTTCCTGAATTTTCTTTTTTTACATTTGTCTCTGTTTTTCTTTTTTAATTACTTAAATTAAATTTCTTTGTATATTCCAGTATTTTCTAACGTTTCAATTATGATAGCAAAATTGTATGCTTATCTCTATGTATCACTTGTATACCATTATAGCAATAAAATGAATCTAAATCTAAACACAGGAACAGGGGGGATGCATATATTATTTTAATAGAGGGATGCCATTTAACGGTGTCAAGTGTGACATTTTACGTAAGTATTGTGTTGTCTTTCATTGCAGTTGTCACTGCTAGTGACGGCTGACACATGGGAGGAAACCCTCGGAGACTACAGCGACGTTGCAAATGCGGACTTCCAGAATCCCAGGTTCAAGAAGAGCCTCCACAGCTATCTCGGCGACCAGGTCAACTCGCTTGCAGTGCTGCGAAGAGGCGTCGATGTACTGGAAGACTCCGGAGAGAGTGTCAGCTTCATGAGAAGTTCAAGGTACGTTTTTTTTTGTTTTATTAAAAAAACAACATCTTTACAAACTAATAAAATAACAGAAATAAAAATAATTTCATTACAACATCTAAATTAAAACAGGTTTATACGAGGGGGTACCCAAAAGCAACCAGAATTTCTCCATAAAAACATGTAGTAGCAGTAGTAGTAGTAGTAAACGGAGTGGGGGGCTTGTTTCCAGTCGTTGATGTCACCTGGATCTATAAGATGCTTCACGCGCAACTAGTAGCAGGAATGTACTAAGCAAGCCCCACCCACAACACTGTCATTCCGGTTACTTTTGGGTACCCCTCGTACTTATTTAGTACAAGAAATGTTTTCATTTCTGCGAAAATAAATACATAGATAATAAATAATAATATATAATGACAAATAAACAAAGTAAATATGTCCATACATTTGAACATCTATGATATTATTTTCAGAACATTGATTTTGTTTCGCTTTTAGTTATTTCTGTGGCGATGAGTTGTATAAACTGCGATTTGCTATTTGCGACTGGGTGTTTTCATGCCATTTATTGCTATGCTATATTTATTTGCTATTGTTGTTAGTAAGATCCATAACAACATATCAACATAACATATGTATCAAGTTAGAGGCTACGGTGCAACGGCAAGATGTGAGCGATTTTCATAAAACAGCAGGTTATTTTTTTTCATAATAAATTAGTCCTATATAAAAAAATATTCACTATCTAGGTTAATAAGAGGGCCAAATAAATCGCTATTAGCCAGACAATACTGTCAGCGCCACCTGCATGTCCCCGGCGTAGAAGAGTTGCCAAAACGCACTATGCCATAGAGCAATCTAATATATATAATCGATGGTACTTCCGCTGTTATCATGACGGCTCATATTAAATCGCTTTTTTATAAAACTTACGGCATGCAGAACATTTGAAGGTTTTATTGATATTCTGGCTCATGCCAATACCCAAATGTGGTACGAATTTGCTGAAAGGCTATTTTACTTTCCAGGACGACCAACCGACGACGAGGGAAAGTATTGTTAACGTGCAATTTTTTTTTCGAAATTAAGACGGAAATATCCGTTTTCAGCCCCCCTGAAACGATTAAGACCATTTCCAGATGGGAGCCCGTCTGTGTGTTTGTCTGTGTGTCTGTCTGTCTGTCTGTCTGTCTGTCTGTCTGTAAGGATGTGTGTATTCCTCTACGAAAGCGCCCAAGCGCCTTAAATTTATCATGCAGGCATCATTTGTTCATAGCAAGAGTTTAAAAGTTGTGGCTGAAATCGTTACACGCCAAATAGTCATATTTAAATCTCGAAATATTGGACTTCAAGACTTGAAAGTTGGTACACAGATGCCTTGTTGGGCCGATGAGATACGTTGAGATGCCTTTTGGTTAGAATATCTCATATACACAGGGCCGGATTTAGAGGTCTGGAGGCCATGGGGCACCAAAGGAGTGGAGGCCTCCTGGCCCCAAATTATTTTCCAAATAAAAACCTCTCCCTTGAGTTTTTCGAATGTATTATATCAACGCTTATTTCGTTTGAGAAATGCATTGACAAGAAATCCTTCATTTAGTTCAAAAAGAAAAGATAACGGTTGAAACAAATTTTAACATTCCATTGTATCTTATTGGAGTGAAGAACTATAGATGAATAGTTTTTTTTTATTTATTTAAGGACAATATAATAATGTTTGCGCAAAGTACTGTAAGGTAAAGGTAAAACAGCGAAAAAAATATCAAAGGAAAAGTTGTTTATAGTGTTTACTAGTTTACTCGTTGGAATTTGAAAGTTTTTTTCCGAAGTCTATTGTGGGGGGCCCTCTTTTGTGGAGGCCCCAGGGCTATAGCCCCGGATGCCCTCCCCTAAATCCGGCCCTGCATATACAAGCTGCACTAATAATATTTAAACTCCGCCATACATTTTAATCAAATATTAACGCCATCTGTTACTTTTAAAGATGGAAATTTTGGTTGGAATGTCTCATATACAAGCTACATTAATAATATTTAAATTCTATTATACATTTTAATTAAATAATAATGCCTTCTGTTGGGACTTGGCCCAACCCGGCCCCTAGCCGAGAAACGAATTGCGCAGCCCTAGGCGGACACAATGGAACGCAGCCGGGTTCGTCCCCCGGCCGAGAGAGGGCGCTCATCGATTTTATTTATGAAATAATATTCGGATTAAATCTGTCCTTGGCTACTTGGCGGGAAATTCTTGAGGCGACACGAACGATTTTTTTTAACTTCTTCAATTTGTTGCCTATTATTTTCAGAGCTGCTGAGGAGGAACCAGACCTGAACGTAAAGCTGACTGTGGACTGTTCTGATAATGACGACTTCATGGATATTACTGTTGAATTCGAGGACGTATTCGACGGGGTAATCTACAGTAAAGGCCATTTCCACGATAGACAGTGCAAGTAAGTTACTAGGAAAGGGATCTATAAGACTAGGTGATGCCATCGATATATGATCCCCTAGATGGGCCTTTTGCGCTCGAAAATGACCCCTTCAAAACCACTACTGAAAACCGGCCTGTAGTAGTTTGGTCGCAGTCCGCTGGCAGACAGCCGACCGTTTCCGGTATGAGAGTTGCCGTGAAGAATATCGGCGCGCTATTCTCTCGCATACTGTTCAATTTATTGCTCTCTCTGTCACATGATTTACGAGCAAAGGGTAGTGGAGCCAACTTATTTGTATGTGAGGGCATATCTAGCTAATATTTCAAGCGGCGATTCCTCTAAGTGTATGCGGCGCCAAACCAACAATCGAAAGGATATAGACATATGTTTATCATATTAATATAGAACTAATAAAGACACGAAAATATACTAGAAAATATTGTTATTGTTGCGTATTCGATAAATTGAATTTAATAATGTTTGAATTCGGCGGGCCGGCGGCCAGCGTGCGTATCAGCCCGTAAGCACGCAAGCGAACGCACGCTTTGATTGGCTAGTAATATGCGCTGGTTTGAGCGCCATCCCATTTCATACAAACAGCCTCCACCGCCCCCCACCGCGCGTACCCTCCGCAACGTCTCCGCGTCACCGCTCTAGGCTCGCCGGTTGGCGCTGAGAAGAGCGCATTTGGAGCAAGACAGAAACCGGGTTTTGACTGCATATTTGTTAGATATTAGTATACAATAGGTTTCGTTTGTTAGATAGTGCATCAATTTAATTGATTAAAGTGGCAAACTCCAGTGCGAAATCTGCAATAGACGATCTTTTGGAGAAACCGTTCTCAACGAGGACATTTTCTGAAAAACTTTTCTGTGCCTCGTCTTGGTCTTATCTAAATTATTTGTATTAAAATAACTGATATGGGAATTGACTTTATATTTTTTGACTCAAAAAATATGTGTCGACTTCTTTTTCCACAACTATACACAAAATACACTATTTTAAAAAAATCCTTAACCAGCGTCAACCAGGAATTCAGCACCAGGAATCGCCACTGATAGGTACAAGTAGGGTGGACCTTTTTTTCTGAGTTTCAAAACCTTAATATGCGGAAAAGTAGTTCTATAGTATATAGGGGGATGTCAAGGGGGATGAAGTCTAGGTGTTCGAGCGTGTTTATGATAAAAAGTCAAAGAGATTTGTGTTACAGGGAAACAGGCATTTAGTACATATTTTATAATGTTTATATGAGAGGATATATACTTCTAACCATTTGGTTACGATTAAAAAACTTCAGATACATTTACCAGTTTTTTGTTAGAATTAAGAAAAACCTAAAAAACCGACGACATTACAGTGGACGGTAATCGCGTTTGGTGTTGAAAACTGGCATGAGTTTGCGTATTCTAGGCGATTTCGTATAAACCTATCTCCATATGGTCCACAGACATCACTATATGATTCCCTGGTTATTTTTAGCATTCCTTCTATAGTTTAGTGTAGCAGGAAAACCCCTTGATAGTAAGTACCTAGTAATTCCGCCGAGTGATCAAGTTTTTCCACGTGGTCGGGTCGAATCACGTGGGGTATACTTCAGAAATACCGTTTCCGTCTTTTGAAGGGGTGGCAGGATAAAACGGGACACGAAAAAACTGAAATTGGCTATATCTATCTTCAGTAGTAATACTGCTCTATATGATTAGCGGACTGATTCGACAGGGCGAGTAGGGGGGGACCTGCAATGTATCTACGTTGTATTATTCGCTACTCACTATTCAGTCATTATCATTTTGGTCATTTATTGATATTTATATTGCAGAAAAACAATTATTTTGAGTCTAAAATTATAAAACAAAAAAAAACTTTTACATGTTTCCCAAAAATTCAACCCTCTTGCGGAAGTATTAAATTGGGAAATCGTTTTTTTTATTATTTTTCTCATATTTTTTATTTATTTATTTATATAAGTAATGCAGATATAAAATGAGAGTAAACAATTTTAGCGTAGGAATTATGCACAAAAATACTTACAAATTTGAATCAAAAGCAGAAAAAAGAATACATCGCATAGTCTAGTGGCAACGTCACCTAACTATGGCGGAAACTGTTCTAAGGTAAACATTTATTTTTAAATGTGCTTGCAACAATACCGTGTCTATGAAAATGGCATATATTCCATGTATGCACAAAATAATAGAATTGCAAAACCATATTAAAAATGACTAAATACTTAAAGTTAGAAGTGGAAAAATAAAATGTCAGCAAATAAATTCGAATCAGAAAAAATAACAAAACAATTTAAATTGTCAAAATTAGAATAAGAATTTAAACAAAATAGTCCTGCATTTTACTTATAACAAAGATAAAATAGTGTTAAAACTAAAACAAATTACTTATCTCTTAATATACGTTAAAACAAAAAATAATATTAATAAAAAATAAATAATAACAATCTCTCTCTCTCTCTCTCTCTCTCGCTCGCTCCCTCCCTCCCTCCCTCCCTCCCTCGCTCCCTCCCTCCCTCCCTCCCTCCCTCACTCCCTCCCTCCCTCCCTCCTTCCCATTCAATGAAGGCGACTTTTACGGCATAAAATTGCATGACTGCATAAATACAACGTCGGCTGATTCAAAACAAAGAAGATTCTCTTTGGCGTGGTGTACCTCTACCTTCTCTTAATTAATGAAATACTTTTTCAGATATGTGTTGCCAGGCGGAAGTAACACGCTGTATAAGTTTCGGATACCGCTGAACGGATGTGGTACCAGGCGATCATGCCGCGCCTGCAACACCCTGGATAATACTCTAGTCATACAGACAGATGATCTGGTGCAGGTAGGGTCTACTATGTACTAGTACCTGTAAGCATTGATTATATAGGGTGTTAGATTGCTCAACGAAACTCAACCTGTAGATGGCATACATAGTTTCAAACATTGATTAATCTTCTTTTACATATATTCTGTAGCCCATTAGGTTGGTTCTAAACACGCCTATAAGTATCCTGTCTCAAAATAAAATAATAATGTAATAACAAACGAATTTTTAAATCATAGCACTTATTATTTTAATATCATTTATATAAAGATGATAATTTTAAACTTGGTATATAGGTTTCAATACATAATGGGCTCGATTGCTTTTCTCTTGAACTAAAATTGGAATTTAGTTCATGTGAACGAGACAGAGCAGTACGCCAGAGCGGAATGCGAAATTAACGGTTGTCACTTTTCGACATTAAAACTACTCACCGAAAATAAATCAGCTGAATCTAACACCGCACGAAATGTGTACAAACTTACTCGGGCGTCTCTAAGTTCGACAGGTAGTTTTGATGCGGGTAAATCGACGATAGTTCATTTCATATTCCGTTCTAACGTATTTCTCTGTCTCGTTCGGTTGAACTAAGTTCCTATTTTAGTTCACGAAGAAACGCAATCGGGCCCAATATGTACACGCCTTGAAGTTCAAATGGACTAAATAAGGGCATTCTACTTAATCTCTCCGTATTATTTCTGTCCTATCAGTCCGTATTATCCGTACGTTCGTATTATCAGCCTTTATAAAAATGCAATATACGGCAATAATAATTAACTGTTACTATTGTTATCGTTGTTTAAATAATTAGTTTTTATAATTAATCAGTGTTTTATTTTTAAAAAAACATTCTTGATGCAGTATACACGTTTCAATACGTAATAATTATCGCCTAAATGTTTTAACATACTAGTAGGTGGCATTCTAAGCTCTCCGTATTATTGCTGTGATGTAATCAGTCTATATAAAAATGTGATAGATGGCACAAATAAATGATTGTTTTTATTGTTATGATAGGCTAAATATTGGGTTTTTATATCCAATCAGTCCTTTATAAAAAGAAACATTCATTAGCAACGTCCAATTAGATGGCCCAATAAATTGCTATTAGCTTCGCCAGACAGTGCTATCGCTGGACAGACCTTCTCTAGCATACTAGGATTTTTAAACTCTACCCCGGATCAGCTTAAAAACATAGGCCATGGTGAGCATTTCTCTGTGCAATTTAAGATAATTATAGTTCTATAGTCAGATAGAAATAAGGATAGCATCCGTATTACAAAAATATTTTTGGATTTTTTTCCAACATGGTCATATAGAGATACCCATGTGGATTCCATATAACTGCATTTGTTTCCAACCTAATTCTCACAATTGAATTATACGTTTTTTTCATAACCCGGACATTTTGAAAATGCTTTAGGTTACGAGTACCGAAACCTAGCAACTTAATATCCACAACTACATGTAATCAATGGTGGTAAGTAGGCATGCGAAAAGATTTATCCGATCATCGGTATCGCTCCCCCTGCAATACGTCATGATGTCCTGGCTGATTAAGAACGCCTAAAGGTGATAGACGACCGAAGACACCCACTGCACGGGACAAGAACCACACCAAACCGCCTCAAATCGCAAAAGTCATTCAAGAGTCGAACACAACCGCTCCATGGCAGTCAATCTTCGAACCGCATAACTCAATGGAGAGCTTGTTAACGCTACAATTCCGAACACGACTGCAGACCGTAACCTAGACTGCAGACCGCAAACCGCAGACTGCAAAGCTGCTGGCGCCTGCTGCCGTATCAATGATGGACAGAGCGGCAGACTGAGCTTGCAGTCAGTCAATGTCAGATGTGTTTAGCGATTCCGATATGATTTTGAGTCCTTTGTTGAAAGAGAAAAATGATGATGACTTTTTGTTGCTATATACAAAATAAATTAATAGTTTAAAAAAAATACTAAAAACACGCTTTTGGGCTATGATACGATATTCACATACACACGGCTATGATACGATATTCCATCATGGAATGCCAGTGCCTATCTTCCGGCTTCATCATCAGACCTTGAAACCTAATCGTGGTCAAAGTTCATTTTAAGACTTTTCTAACAAGTCCAAACACAGCTATGATACGATGTTCCATCATGAAGTTCCAGTTCATATCTTCCGACTCCATCATCAGATCAGTTCGACTAACAACTTGCTGTGTCAACTACAACGGGCGAGCCCGTCACCACAGGACGTTTTAACGATTTTCTCGTTCTGTCGCCCTGCAGTGAACGTAGAAGACTTTGGACAGAACAAATCCAACGTCCAGCTACGTCACAACCCGCAAGAAGCCAACGCCTTTACCGCGAGATAGCCAGTAATGTTACCTGGCGGGCCGACCCTCGCGCCCTTGCTTCCAATTGTGACCAGATTTCTCCGGTCTCTCGATTGGTTCCGAGTTCGAGGTCGCTTGCGCGGTCCTCTCCCTTACGAAGCGGTGAAACGGTGTGCACCGAATCTATCGCGGACCAAGGCGTCCTTTGCCCGACTCTGAACCGGGATCGGATGGCCAATGGTCATTTCAAGAGCAGTCGCCGTAAGGTAGGCAACCACCCCCGCTCTATAGGAAACAATACAGTTCCCAGACTCCCCCGACTGTTAGTCGGAGAGCACCGTCGATTGGCTTGCGCCGCTCGGTGCGCAGACCGTCCAGGAGTGTCAGAGCTTTGATTCCCAGTTCGACTAACAGTCGGGGAAGTCTGGAAGCAGTACTGTTTCCTATAGAGCGGGGGTGGTTGCGGACCTTACGGAGACTGCTCTTGTAATGACCATCGGCCATCCGATCCTGGGTGAACAGCCGGGCAAAGGACGCTGTGGTCCGCAATAGATTCGGTATACACCGTTTCACCGCTTCGTAAGGGAGAGGACCGCGCAAGCGACCTCGAACTCGTAACGAATCGAGAGACCGGAGTAATCTGGTCACAATTGGAAGTAAGGGCGCGAGTGTCGGCCCGCCAGATAACATTCCTGGCTATCTCGCGGTTAAGGCCTTTGGCCTCTTATGGGCTTGTGACGTAGCTAGATGGTGGACTGTTTTGTCCCCAAGTCTTCTACGCTCACTCCAGGGAGATAGAACGACTAATCGTTAAAACTTCCAGAGGTGACGGGCTCGCCCGCTGTAGTCGACAACCCAGGTTGTCCCAAGTTGAGGTATGCGGTTGCGGTCTGCAGTCATGTTCGGATTGTACCTCAAGGGACAGAAGCACCGGGTCCCATCTCCCCTATACCACCTGGCGTAGTCTCAACAGACTGAGTGTGGGTATGACAGGATGCCGAGCTAATCTCGTTCGCTGGTGCTACTCAGAGACCCCAATATGCAACTCTCGAATGCTGCAGATTGAAGACCACCTCCGATCCTGCCCTCAACTGTCAACCTCCTTCACACACCAGGACCTACAATAGTCAAACAATAAGGCCATACAGGCCGCATATTTTTGGAGAGACGTGTCCTAACTTGGCCTGGAACGAAAGAGTAGGTACCTTTGTCCATTATAATAATTATTAACAGTTACTGTTTTAAATTATTTTAGGGTTGGGCCGACGTCGCTCGGAAGGTGTCATGTGCGCGGGACCTGACTGCTGTGGGAAAGTTCGGCGAAAGTAATACACAAATAGCCTTCAAGCCCTTCATGGTGGATATGCTGGAAGTCGTGGCTGTTCCAGGTCCAGCCAGCGGAGTTGAGTGCTGGATGGATATCCAATATGGCGTTTACCCAAATGTGAGTATTTGTATTGTTTGTTGCGGACATCACCAAAATTGATAATCTCGACAAGATGACATTATATATAAAGACATGAGTAAAACATTCGATACAGTAGATAACCCGGATACTGTACACTGTCTATTCTGTTGTCTGGTACCACAGTGCCGATGGGCTGGTTTGTACCTTCTGGATTATAAACCCAGTGTGGGCTTTGATCTACACTGAATGGCGTTTTTCCAGTTGGGCGGTGTCGACTACAACGAGCGAACCCGTCACATCAGGAAGATTTAACGAAACTTGATCGTTCTTGATCGACTTGGGACGAAAACAGTCCACTGTCTAGTACCTTACTACGAGATAACCAGGTTAATCCACCAGCGCGCCGACATTCGCACCCTTAGCAGCTGGCCGATATTCTCTCCCTTGAGCAGCTGTGATTCTGTGTCTACCGAATCTATCGCCGACCACGGCATTCTTTGCCCGGCTGTTCACCCGGTATCGGGTAGCCGAATGGTCGTTTCAAGAGCGGCTGCTACAACAGCCCCCGCTCTATAGGAAACGGAGCCGTTTCCACACTCCCCCGACTATCAGTCGAAATGCACAATCGATTGGCTGACGCCGCACGGTGCTCAAATCGTCCAGGAGCGTCCGAAATACGCTTCCCAGGGGAACTGGCCCGCAGACACAAAGTCCTAACCGGGCTCGCAATTTGTTTGGAGGATGCCAGATGGTTGCTGGACTGTGAGTTCGGCCGACCCTAACACATGGGTCATAATAGCTCAACTGTACTGGGCCTATTAGCTCCTCCAGGCGTTTGTCCAGAGCTCTGATGGTGTTCAGCGAGAGAAATTAAACACGACCTCCCATGGTTAATGTTTAATCTGAGCTAGTTCACTTCTCCTTGCGGCATCATTTTCTTACTCCTGATCGTCAAAGCTGGACATCATATGCAAAGTACCTTCTTCTCCTCTGGCTGTTTATCGGCTCTTATTCATTCCATGTAACTTCGGTCGCAAAGCCACCATGTTCTGTGATTGTTGCTGATCCCTCCCACCCGGAAGTCTCCTCAAAGAGGTAAACTAAATGAAAGAATACACACTGCAAGCATTGTTGTGTATTGCAAGTAATCTTGTAGTAGTCTGTAAGTCGATTGGAGAAATAAGCCAGATCAAAAGTTCCTACATCTTTATTCACGTTTTTCAGATATCACCACTAAAGGACATAATAAAAATTGGAGAGTACCTATCCATCCTGATCTATCTAAAGGATGCCCAAAATCATTACGACCTCAGAATCCGGGATTGTTGGGCTTACGACAATGAAGACTACGATTCTTCAAACACCAACAAAATTCAACTCACAGATAAAGAAGGCTGCCCCAAGTATGACACCTTGTAAAAAAATAGAAGACCTTCAATAATCACATTTCACTTTATTCTTTTCAGAAAAAGAAAACTCATTGATTTCTGGCAAAAGACGAGAGATACCGGGAAATCAGGCGCGAACTTGATAGCCTTCACAAAAGTAAAAGCTTTCAAATTCCCCGACAACGACCAGGTCTACTTGACCTGCAACATTGCTGTAAGACTGAAAATAAAAAATTATTTAAGCGGCTGGAAAAACAAAAGGGTCTAATCTCAAATTTCAATTTTCCAGGTATGCACTGATAACTGTGAGGCACCATGCGGAGATACGATCGAAATAACAACAAGGATCCCTGCCACTACCCCAGCCAGATGTTACCCTGGATCTTCGGATCCACGTTGTCCTCAACCTATCACTCCTCAGCCATGGAGATGTTACCCAGGTTCTTCGGATCCACGTTGTCCAAAACCAACCACAACAAGTCAACAACCACTGCGATGCTACCCTGGATCATCGGACCCCCGTTGTCCTCAACCTACCACTCCGGAGCCATTGAGATGTTACCCTGGATCTTCGGATCCACGTTGTCCCCAACCCACCACTCCTGAGCCATTGAGATGCTACCCAGGGTCTGCTGATCCGCGTTGTCCAAAACCAGTGACAACGACTCAACAACCATTGCGATGCTACCCTGGATCAACAGATCCTCGTTGTCCTACCACACCTGAGCCATTGAGATGTTATCCAGGGTCTACCGATCCGCGTTGTCCGAAACCAGCGTCAACGACTCAACAACCATTGCGATGCTATCCTGGATCAACAGATCCTCGTTGTCCTACCACTCCTGAGCCATTGAGATGTTATCCAGGGTCTACCGATCCGCGTTGTCCAAAACCAGCGACAACAACTCAACAACCTTTGCGATGCTATCCTGGGTCAACAGATCCTCGTTGTCCTACCACTCCTGAGCCATTAAGATGTTATCCAGGGTCTACCGATCCGCGTTGTCCAAAACCAGCGACAACGACTCAACAACCATTACGATGCTATCCTGGATCAACAGATCCTCGTTGTCCTACTACTCCTGAGCCATTAAGATGTTACCCAGGGTCTACTGATCTACGTTGCCCAAAACCAACAACAACTGAACAACAACTGCGATGCTATCCTGGATCAACGGATACTCGTTGCCCTCAACCTACTACTCCCGAACCACTGCGATGCTACCCTGGATCAATAGATCCACGTTGCCCACAACCTTCAACTCCAGAGCCATTGAGATGTTACCCGGGTTCTTCAGATCCGCGTTGTCCAAAACCAACAACAACAACTCTGCCACCAATTCGATGCTATCCTGGGGCTCTTGATCCTAGATGCCCTCAACCACCTCCAACCACTCCATCTACGACTACCTTATTCAAGTGTTATCCCGGTTCAACCGATTTTCGTTGCCCACAACTGAAAACCACTCCAGCGCCACTGAGGTGCTATCCAGGTTCACCCGATCCTCGATGTCCTAAGCCAATACCATCAACTACAAGACAACCATCTACATATTTACCTCCTCCCGTTTCAACTGAAACCCAGCTTCAATGCTACCCTGGCTCAACTGATCTGAGATGTCCCAGACCAATGACAACCACTCAAAAACCATTGCAATGCTACCCTGGATCAATAGAGCCACGTTGCCCACAACCTACCACTCCAGAGCCCTTGCGATGTTACCCGGGTTCTACGGACCCACGCTGTCCAAAACCAACAACAACATCTCAACAGCCACTGCGATGCTACCCTGGATCATCGGACTCTCGTTGTCCTCAATCTACCACACCAGAGCCATTGAGATGCTACCCAGATTCTTCGGATCCACGCTGTCCAAAACCAACCACAACAACTCAACAACCACTGCGTTGCTACCCTGGGTCAACAGATTCACGTTGTCCACAACCTACCACTCCAGAGCCATTGCGATGTTATCCGGGCTCCACTGACCCACGTTGTCCAAAACCAACAACAATAACTCAACAACCACTGCGATGCTACCCTGGATCTTCGGACCCTCGTTGTCCACAACCTACCACTCCGGAGCCATTGAGATGTTACCCGGGTTCTTCGGATCCTCGCTGTCCCAAACTAAGCACTACAACTCAACAACCATTGCGATGCTACCCTGGATCATTGGATCCCCGTTGTCCTCAACCTACCACTCCGGAGCCATTGAGATGTTACCCGGGTTCTTCGGATCCACGCTGTCCAAAACCAACCACAACAACTCAACAACCACTGCGATGCTACCCTGGTTCAACAGATCCCCGTTGTCCACAAACAACCACTCCAGAGCCATTGCGATGTTACCCGGGCTCCACGGACCCACGCTGTCCAAAACCAACCACAACGACTCAACAACCACTGAGATGCTACCCTGGATCATCAGACCCCCGTTGTCCTCAACCTACTACTCCAGAGCCATTGAGGTGTTATCCAGATTCTAGGGACCCACGTTGTCCAAAACTAACAACGACAACCCAACAGCCACTGCGATGCTACCCTGGATCATCAGACCCCCATTGTCCTAAACCCACCACTCCAGAGCCATTGAGGTGTTATCCAGGTTCTACGGACCCACGCTGTCCAAATCCAACAACAACAACTCAACAACCACTACGATGCTACCCTGGGTCACTGGATCCTCGTTGCCCTCAACCTACCACTCCCGAGCCATTGCGATGCTATCCTGGGTCAACAGATCAACGCTGTCCGAAACCTACAACGACTACACCAATACCATTTAGATGCTATCCCGGTTCGACCGATTCAAGATGCCCACGGCCTCCACAAACTACTCCATCCACCACAACGGTCTTCCGCTGTTATCCAGGATCTACAGACCTTCGCTGTCCTCAGCCTACAACTACTCCATCACCACCACGCTGTTACCCTGGAAGCCAAGACCCTCGTTGTCCTCAACCAACTACAACACCGCGAGCACAGTGCTACCCAGGGTCCCCAGATCCACGTTGTCCACGACCACAAATTACAACAAAGGAGCCATCGACATATCTGCCTCCGGTTCCTCCATCAACGGCAGCACCGAGATGTTATCCAGGATCTTTAGATCCTAGATGCCCTCAGACAACAACCCTACGTTGCTACCCAGGATCTCTAGATCCTCGATGTCCTAAACTGACTACCACGACAGAACCTCAACCTAGGTGTTATCCTGGCTCACCAGACCTGCGGTGCCCACGTCCTACGACGCCAGAACCATTAAAATGCTATCCAGGCTCGATAGATCCCAGATGCCCAAGACCACCACCTACCACTCCATCTTCTACCACAATCTTCCGTTGTTATCCAGGTTCTACAGATCCTCGATGTCCGGTACCGGCCACCACTCCAGCCCCACCAAAATGTTATCCTGGATCTTTAGATTCAAGATGTCCTAAGCCACCTACCACTACAGAACCCGCACCCAGGTGCTATCCGGGAGCACTAGACCCTCGGTGTCCCCAACCGACAACTCCAGAACCATTGAACTGCTACCCTGGTTCTCTCGACACCAGATGTCCACGACCTCCCCCAACTACACCATCGACGACAACAGCATTCCGTTGCTATCCCGGATCCACTGACTTCCGATGCCCGCAACTTAAAACTACTCCAGCCCCTCCCAAATGTTATCCTGGATCTCGAGATCCCCGTTGCCCAAGGCCACCGCCACCAACCACTAGGGAACCATCGACATATATACCACCTTCAACTTCAGTGCCTTTGCGGTGTTACCCAGGGTCTTTAGATCCAAGATGCCCACAGACGACTACGCAAGCTACAGTTCACTGCTTCCCTGGATCTACGGATCCTAGATGTCCTAAACCTACCACCACGACAGAAAAACAACTCAGCTGCTACCCTGGTTCAAATGATTCAAGATGTCCAAAACCAACAACGACAGAAACTGCTCCTAGATGTTATCCAGGTTCATTGGATCCGAGATGCCCTAGACCAGTGACAACAACAGAACTACCTCTCAAGTGCTATCCAGGTTCATTAGATGTGAGATGTCCACAATTACCTCCCACAACTCCATCGACCACAACGGTCTTCCGCTGTTATCCAGGATCTACAGATCTTCGTTGTCCCCAACCTACAAGCACTCCAGCACCACCACGCTGTTATCCTGGTAGCCTAGACACTCGTTGTCCTCAACCAACTACAACACCGCGACCACAGTGTTATCCGGGATCCCCAGATCCACGTTGTCCACGACCACAAATAACAACAAAAGAGCCGTCTACATATCTGCCCCCGCTTCCCCCATCAACAGCAGCACCAAGATGTTATCCAGGATCTTTGGATCCTAGATGCCCTCAGACAACAACCCTACGTTGCTACCCAGGGTCTCCAGATCCTCGGTGTCCTAAACTGACTACCACGACAGAATCTCAACCCAGATGTTATCCTGGCTCACCAGACCTGCGGTGCCCACGTCCTACAACGCCAGAACCAATAAAATGCTATCCAGGCTCGATAGATCCGAGATGCCCAAGACCACCACCTACCACTCCATCTACTACCACAATCTTCCGTTGTTATCCAGGTTCTACAGATCCTCGATGTCCGAAACCGGCCACCACTCCAGCTCCTTCAAAGTGTTATCCTGGATCTTTAGATCCAAGATGTCCTAAGCCACCTACCACTACAGAACCCGCACCCAGGTGCTATCCGGGAGCACTAGACCCTCGGTGTCCCCAACCGACAACTCCAGAACCATTGAAATGCTACCCTGGTTCTCCCGACCTCAGATGTCCACGACCTCCCCCTACTACACCATCGACGACAACAACATTCCGTTGCTATCCTGGATCCACTGACTTCCGATGCCCACAACCTAAAACTACCCCAGCCCCTCCTAAATGTTATCCTGGATCTCGAGATCCCCGTTGTCCAAGGCCACCGCCACCAACCACTAAGGAACCATCGACATATATACCACCTTCAACTCCAGTGCCTTTGCGGTGTTACCCAGGGTCTTTAGATCCAAGGTGCCCACAGACGACTACGCAAGCTACAGTTCGCTGCTTCCCTGGATCTACGGACCCTAGATGTCCTAAACCTACCACCACGACAGAGAAACAACTTAGCTGCTACCCTGGTTCAAATGATCCAAGATGTCCAAAACCAACAACGACAGAAACTGCCCCTAGATGTTATCCAGGTTCATTGGATCCGAGATGCCCTAGACCAGTGACAACAACAGAACCACCTCTCAAGTGCTATCCAGGTTCATCAGACGTGAGATGTCCACAAGCACCTCCCACAACTCCATCGACCACAACGGTCTTCCGCTGTTATCCAGGATCTACAAATCTTCGCTGTCCCCAGCCCACAGCCACTCCAGCACCACCACGCTGTTATCCTGGAAGCCAAGATACTCGTTGTCCTCAACCAACTACAACGACGCGACCACAGTGCTACCCGGGATCCCCAGATCCACGTTGCCCACGACCGCAAATTACAACAAAAGAGCCATCTACATATCTGCCCCCGCGTCCCCCATCAACGGCAGCACCGAGATGTTATCCAGGATCTTTGGATCCTAGATGCCCTCAGACAACAACCCTACGTTGCTACCCAGGATCTCCAGATCCTCGGTGTCCTAAACTGACTACCACGACAGAATCTCAACCCAGATGTTATCCTGGCTCACCAGACCTGCGGTGCCCACGACCTACAACGCCAGAACCATTAAATTGTTATCCAGGCTCGATAGATCCCAGATGCCCAAGACCACCACCTACCACTCCATCTACTACCACAATCTTCCGTTGTTATCCAGGTTCTACAGATCCTCGATGTCCAAAACCGGCCACCACTCCAACTCCTTCAAATTGTTATCCTGGATCTTTAGATCCAAGATGTCCTAAGCCACCTACCACTACAGAAACCGCACCCAGGTGCTATCCGGGAGCACTAGACCCTCGGTGTCCCCAACCGACAACTCCAGAACCATTGAAATGCTATCCTGGTTCTCCCGACCCCAGATGTCCACGACCTCCCCTTACTACACCATCGACGACAACAGCATTCCGTTGCTATCCCGGATCCACTGACTTCCGATGCCCACAAACTAAAACTACCCCAGCCCCTCCCAACTGTTATCCTGGATCTCGAGATCCCCGTTGCCCAAGGCCACCGCCACCAACCACTAGGGAACCATCGACATATATACCACCTTCAACTCCAGTGTCTTTGCGGTGTTACCCAGGGTCTTTAGATCCAAGGTGCCCACAGACGACTACGCAAGCTACAGTTCGCTGCTTCCCTGGATCTACGGACCCTAGATGTCCTAAACCTACCACCACGACAGAGAAACAACTTAGCTGCTACCCTGGTTCAAATGATCCAAGATGTCCAAAACCAACAACGACAGAAACTGCCCCTAGATGTTATCCAGGTTCATTTGATCCGAGATGCCCTAGACCAGTGACAACAACAGAACCACCTCTAAGGTGCTATCCAGGTTCATTAGATGTGAGATGTCCACAATTACCTCCCACAACTCCATCGACCACAACGGTCTTCCGCTGTTATCCAGGATCTACAGATCCTCGTTGTCCTCAGCCCACAACCACTCCAGCACCACCACGCTGTTATTCTGGAAGCCAAGACACACGTTGTCCTCAACCAACTACAACACCGCGACCACAGTGCTACCCGGGATCCCCAGATCCACGTTGTCCACGACCACAAATTACAACAAAAGAGCCGTCTACATATCTGCCCCCGCTTCCACCTTCAACGGCAGCACCGAGATGTTATCCAGGATCTTTGGATCCTAGATGCCCTCAGACAACAACCCTACGTTGCTACCCAGGATCTCCAGATCCGCGCTGTCCTAAACTGACTACCACGACAGAATCTCAACCCAGATGTTATCCTGGCTCAACAGACTTGCGGTGTCCACGCCCAACAACGCCAGAAGTGTTAAAATGCTATTCAGGATCAACAGATCCAAGATGTCCTAAACCTACAACTCAAACAACACTACGATGCTATCAGGGCTCTAAAGATCCACGTTGTCCTCAACCTAGCACCCCTGAGTCGCCTATCCGCTGTTACCCAGGGTCTATAGATCCAAGATGCCCGAAACCAATCACCTCCACTGAACCACCATGTTATCCAGGATCAAATGATCCTCGTTGTCCACAACCTACCACAATAGAGCCATTGAAGTGTTACCCGGGCTCTAAAGATCCAAGGTGTCCAAAACCATCAACGGAACGACCGCTACAATGCTATCCAGGCTCTCAAGATCCACGCTGTCCTAAACCCACAACATCTCAACCAACTTTACAATGCTACCCGGGCTCTAACGATCTTCGTTGTCTTCAACCTACTACTCCTGAGCCATCTGTCCGTTGCTACCCAGGATCAACAGATCCTCGTTGTCCTCAACCGCCCAAAACCACTCCATCGACAACTACTACACTTAGATGCTATCCGGGATCGACAGACCTACGCTGTCCGCAACCTACAACACCATCGACAAGACAACCAGCAACTTACTTGCCACCTTATACATCAACTCCACCATCTAACCGCTGCTATCCAGGATCGAACGATCCCAGATGTCCTGGCACTATTTCTCCACCGAGATGTTATCCTGGTTCTGATGATCCTAGATGCCCCAGGCCGTTCTCTACTACGCAACCTCCACCTAAATGCTATCCTGGATCAGCGGACCCGCGTTGCCCAAGACCAACAACCCCAGAACCGCCCAGATGTTATCCGGGAACAAATGATCCACGTTGTCCACAACCGACTACCACAACGCAAACACCGCTGAGTTGCTATCCTGGATCCACAGATCCTCGTTGCCCTCGACCGACCACACCTGAGCCGTTAAAATGTTTCCCAGGCTCTACGGATCCTCGGTGCCCCAAGCCCACTATTCCACAGTTGAGGTGCTACCCCGGCTCTACCGATCCTCGGTGTCCACAAGAAGGTACCACAGTGAGTTCTTGCTATCCTGGCTCAAAGGATCCAAATTGTCCACAACCTTATGCACCCAAGAGCACCCATCCTCCGATTGGATATCTACCACCATTCCCGGTTGCAGATGAGTCGCCATCGGAGAAGCTGTCACGACTGGATCCGTTCAAGGAAGGATTCAAAGTAAATGAAGTCGACGATAGTGCGAGCAGTAAGTACATCCTCCAATTCACCTTTATTTCACCCCGAAACCTCCCTTTAATTTCGTCTTTCAGGATCTTGACCAGGTTTGTCCGCCTCTCCTGCTACCAGGGGATTCTAGTAAAGGGCTTGTCGGGGAATTTTTCCTTCCACATCTTGCAACCATACAGCAAAATGAATTCGATATTTATACTTTATTTTATATAGTTTATTAACCCGCACTCTTTGGGTTATTATTCAAAAAGTAGTTTAAAAAATCGTCGGGTTTCTTTCATTAGATTTCTTAATAACAATACTTGTTTACAACATACTAGACAATTTTATGACACAGTAGACTCTTTTATTACCCTTTTTTGTATTTGTACTCGAACGTATGTGGTACGGCTTGTTGCGTTCGGGCAATAATATAGCGGACTTATCACGTACTTTCGTATAGGTAGGGCAAAAAAATATCGACAAAAAATATAAAATTAAAAATTGAAACTGAAAATAGAAAAGACTATTTAATAAAACTACAAATGCTGCAAATTAAGGTGTATCCTCAGGTTAGAAAACGAATTTACCGCGTGAAATTTGTAGGACCCGACGTTTCGGTGACGTTGCAGCCGCCGTTGTCTAGGGTAGACTGAAGAGCTGTCAGTCCGTTGTTTTGCGGGTAGGCCGCAAACCGCTGCCGCCACTGGATACAGTGGCGGCCGCGTAAAACAGGATACAGTGAGTGCTGTGTGCAAGACGGATTTTAAAAATTCCCGCGCTCCGAGCCCGGCCCCCCACCACCGTTATAACCTACGCAGTGGCGGCAGCGGCAGCGGCTGCAACGTCACCGAAACGTCGGGTCCTACAAATTTCACGCGGTAAATTCGTTTTCTATCCTATTTATAATGTCAAACAACCGCGATAGTCTTCGATTTTATATCCTCAGGATATCTCTTATCCTGGTTTTCAGGACACACCTATTATTGATTCAGCACACCACTATGTCATAAAATTTAAATCAAATAATCAAAATGAAATAAATCTAAAATCTAAATAATCAAAATTAAAAAAAAAATAAACAAAATCTAAATAAACAAAAAAGTCAACATAAAATAATCACGATAAAAAATCAACAAGTAATCATTTTAAAATAAAATCAAAAAATTTTGGCTTCTAAACGTCTTCCTTTAAGCAGTAGTTAAATGTTCCAATCGATCTCAATCTCAATGCCATTCCCAACCGATTCCATACAACCGCAGAATAATAGCAGAAACTGCACTGGAAATATGTGATTTTGTGCTTGGGAATCATGGCAGTTGTATAAGTACTGCAGCCAAAATAGTGCTGGTCAGGGTGTCAGAATAACCATGAGAGATGTTGATGTCAACTTTGCGAAGAGATTATGACAACAATATTATGGCTCATCAGTTACCTCCAATGTTGGAACGTCTAGACAATAGTTGACGACCTGTTTTTCCCCACCAACCGCGGTACTAGAAAATAAATTATTATTTTATGGGACTTGATATCAGGTATAAAAAAGTCTGTTTAAATGCTATTCTTGTTGCTGGTTGGAGTTATTCAGATGATAATTCATATCACCTTTGTAGTAATACGAGTTAACAAACATACAAGTTTGCGAGTTAACAAACATACAGTTGGTATAACACAGCACAGCCACCCAAACAGACCTTCTAGGTCTGTCTGGCACAGAAAGAGACCTTCTAGGTCTAGTTGGTTGTGCGATTTCGCCTCATATCGGATATGCTAGCATATTTATATGAATAGAGCTATGGTTTTCACTATAATAATGTTTGTTTTTAATTATTCCTCATTTACAACAGTACGCATTTCCTTGTATTTTTTTATTCTTGTACGTTATAAATAAATAAATAAATACCATGTGCACAACCAAATATATTTTAGCTTCCCGCAAGACGATTGTTACGACTACCAGTCGTTACAATGAACCACCTTCTTCAAGACATCCCTGACATGGGTGGCTCTAATATTACGCAAACTGCTCAGTTTTGCAGTATATTTTTGATCCAGCCAATCGCAGTACGGTTGACTCCATCCGTTCCGAGGGTTGCTCTCAAGACTTGCAAAAGATGCCTTATCGAAAGCTCTCTCCTAGAGCTATTATCTGCTAGAGTCGACATCTAATATGGATTCTATTTTTGTTACCGCGCTGTCTAATACGGATTCTGTCGAGTTGCCTGGGTGTTTGGCATGTTTGTTTTGGGGTAGTAGCCTGCGTACTAAGGCCTCGTCTCTAATATTTCTGTCACATAGCCTTTCTAATGTTTTTAGTACAGAAGATGTGAAGCTTATCGTATGATTATAATCGGTCTTAGTGGGTTTTCAACTAAAGGCCAATTTTGATCCTCTATATAAGGTTAATTTATTATAGATTATATAGGGACGTTAAACTGTTGTTTCAGTGGCAGCTTGGGCCATATGACCTGTTTGTAGTCGGCTCAACTCAAAGTTCAACTCCCATCTGATAGCCTCCTCAAAGAGGGACTAACCTGGAAAGGACACGGTGAATTCTGTCACGACTGTATTGGGACAGGTGAAATTAGATCCAATCTGGAGGCATACCTCGGGTGCTGCTCGGCGGCTTGCGCATCGCGCGGCGTTAGCTAATCGACTGTGCTCTTCCCGCAAATAACCGAGGGGGTCTGGAAACATACGTTTCCTAAGCAGCAGGATGGTTGTTGACCTGATGTCAGCTACATTTGAAACGACCCATTGGCAACCCGATCCCGTGTGAGCTTGACGGGCATTGAGCGCCTTGGCCAGCGATAAATTCGATTTTCGATTTGAATTACCGCCAACATCAGGTAGAGGCCGCTCAAGCTACTTTGAATCCGTGGCCAAGCTGCAGGTCGGAGAAATCCAGCCGAATCTGTTAGTAAGGGTGTGAGGTCGGCCCGCTGGGTTCATTGCTCAGTGCCTCGCGGTAAGACGTTGGACTCTCTTGAGTTTGTCGGTGGAGTTAGACAGTGGACTGTCCTTGTCCGTTACGTCTTCCCGTTCACTCCATGGGAGATGGAACGACCTGATTTCGTTAATACCTCCACGGGTGATGGATTTTGCTTGTTGTTTTGACATCCCCAGATATTGGTTCAGTATTCACTACACTTTCAGCAGAAGGAAGAGAAAAAAACGACAAATTATGATTAATGATCTCGTACGTTCCATTTCAGATCTTTTCGAGTCAGTACGCACTAAACCCAGAGCTCGCCATGCGAGAGACGTCGGCCGGAGCGTTGGCAACGCCGACAGCAAACCTGCCGTCGACACACAGTCTACGACGACTTTCCACATGGTGGTGGCAGGAGCTCTGATTATATCGGCAGTATTAGCTGTAGCATTGTACAAGTACTCCAGAACGAAAAGAATAAGGATAGTCCACAGGAGAGCTGTAGAGGGCACTTGCTGATTAACGATAGCGCACAACACTATTAGTAATATTGTATACGGTCCAGTAAATCTAAGGATGTAGTCTCTAAGGTAGTTTGGTATGATGTTTACTCAATAGTTTTACCCGAAATCCGTGTCGACGAGATGTGTCAACATCTATACCTAATTAAAAACTGCCATCAGCATGAATAACCAGTGATATCTTGAAGAAATATCATTTTGAATGCACGTACACATCTGATTATGTAGAGTGTTTCAAGATTTTAGCATTTGAAAGGTTTATAATAAAAACGAAATTTACTTCTTCGTCGGAGGTTGATTATCATCGTAGCTATCAGCTCTCCGGAACAAGGAACTCCTGCTCCTTTTCAAGTAAAATCATCCTCCGGATCATTCTATTCATGTCCCGAAGACTCAATTGCTTAGTTTCTTGTATATCTCATTGCACTGACATTTCGATGATGATTTTATACGGTGATACCTCTAACAAGCCTAGTATTCCTCACAAAAAAACTTAACTCTTTGACAGTTTTATTTGTTAGTACAGTAAACTATTTCATTTTTATTTTGTCCTATTATTACAACTAAAAAAAACATCTCATGAAAAAAGTTATTCAGATTTCACCATGCCCTGAAAAGTTTGCTATTCGGCATGAACAAGCTCTCACATAGAGAGCGACAATATGGCAGTTTACCTTTCAAATATTAAAAAACTTTTGAGACAGCCTGTATTTTTTCTGAAACGTATGCATCTTGCCGCTTGTCAAATTTTCCACAAACTAACTAAAAATATTTGAAGTCAAAATATCACCAGCGTTGATCGTTAAATAAAACCACTGAGTAAACAACTAAATAGTACAGCCGTGTCGAATATCTCGGTCCCTCGCCCACATGTATTGCAGTTATTACCCACCAATGCACTGAAACGAAAAATGGATAGAAATCACTTAAAACTATCTGTGTGCTATCTTGTGAGCAGTTTTTGATGAGATTGAATTATATATGTGAACGCATTTTTGAGCCAGTGTCCGAGGGACCGAGATCTTTGACGCAACCTGTATATCAACTTGTTTACCGACATAAAAGGCAGCACTAGCATGGTAGAGTGCATTGCTAGCACAATTATTGTGAAAGACCGTCTGTCGTCTGTAGATATTTATGCCTATTCAGAAGAACACAAAATTAAGTTTAGCATTTCATACCAAACTACAATCGGAAACTGCATCCCTTGATTTCCTGGACCAAGGATAAAAGGGTGTGTTCTGTCGCGATGCCTTTAACGTTGAACCTTATTAAGAACCCTCGTAGTCCCTGCGAAATCACCAGCAGCAGAACACACCGCATGAGAAGAGGTGCCATAGGATTCTCAAGAAGTTAAATAACACAGTAGAAAACGACATCTTTTAATGTATTTTCGAGAAAAAACTTAAATTAAAGTTAGACTTATAAGCGTATATTTTAGGCAAATTTTTCTACAACATTTACTATGTATATACCAGAATATTTTGTATAAAAACAATAAGTTGATCGCAATTCAAAAAATCTGTGATTATCGCGTAATGTTTCTTTTTACTAACTTGTAAATAAAATAAACATAAATAAAGCATTCCGTGAATGTAAAATGAAGTCTGTTATTTATTTTACGGTGGAGAACTTCCGGTTCTCGGTTACGCCGATGATTTGGATGGTTATACTTAACCCGTCGGACGCCAACAATGCCCATAGGCATTTTGCGTCGGTTGACAGATCCGCGCGTCACCGTTTCACCCGGTCCCAATATATATTATATAAATATATAATATACATAACTAACAAAATTAATTATTGTTAGTAATTCATGAAAAAACGATATAGAAAATGGACCAAAAAGTTGCAGTGCAGTTTTTTGCGCGCGATGGCTAGCTTTCGACCGGTTAATCAGTGATTAACTTTAGTAATTAATACCGTACTACGATTTAGCAGCTAGGATTTGACTATGAAATGCAACGATTTTGACTGAGGATGTTGACGGTTTACGATTTATTTGTGTATACAATTTTATATTACTTCGAATCGCCCAGTTTGTTAAGAGTTTCTAGAAGGGTTATAGCCATTGTCAGATGCAACATATGAAGAATTGCTATCCATTTATCCTAAAACATGTTTTTCATGGATAAAATGAAGTGCATTTAAACACAGAATAATAAGAAAGGAATTTTAAACCATAATTTGTCGAGACAAAAGACAAAGAGCGCTCACGCAGACAAAAAGATTTCAAACTTGTGCATTTCAAACTTTGGATACAATATTTGTTTCGCAGCGACCCTTGATGATTATCAATAGCCCAGTGGAGCGCAGTATTATTGCATATTCTTTGCCAGTGGCGTCTGCATAATAATATTATCTGAAAATTTGTTAATGGAACATAAATGTAACGAAAGGTAAGAGTCCGATAATGACTTTCAAAGTTAGCTTAAAAGTTAAATCGGTAATGAAAAATGAACTTCATTAATTAACGATGAACGGAATAACGGTTCACTCCAACTTGGGTTGTCAACTACAATGGGCGAACCTGACCCCTTAGAAAGTTTTAACGATAGTAATCGATCTATCTCCCAGCGTAACATGGAGCGAGTCATGCTCGGCATATCGTTGCGCGATCGAGTCCGAAACGAGCTCATCAGACAGCGCACGAAGGTGGTCGACGTGGGTCAAAGAGTGGCCAAGCTGAAATGGGCTTGGGCCGGCCACGTGGCCCGACGACACGCAAATGGTGGAGCAAGCGCGTTTTGGAGTGGAGACCCCGGCTAGGCAGAAGAAATGTGGGCAGACCACCGGCCCGATGGTCCGATGACATCAAGGAGACAGCTGGACCAGTCTGAATGAGGGAGACGGACAACCGATCCGGGTGGAAAGTGATTGGAGAGGCGTATGCCCAACGGTGGGCGAATGCGCGCTGATGAAGAAGAAGAAGAAGAAGAAGTGCAAGTTATTTAAAGTGATGCGATCAATTAAAAATACTTGATTTGTTTCTAAAAACTTGTTTATATTGTTTATGACTAGCTTTACAAGATCTGATCTAAACCTCAGCAAGCTGTCTGTCCATAATAAATAATAATAATAATAATAAATTTGGTAATAACATTTATTTTGCTTCAGTCATTCCATTACTACTAAAATTATTCAACAATTCCAATATTTTTTGCTTTGCCGTTTCGGCTTCTGATGCAGGTAATTTACCTAAAGATTCAGATACCTGCCTACCGAAACCGGAGTACTTCAGCGTCTGAAACTCTTGCCTTATTGAGGCTAGCAACGGAAGCGCTTCTTTCAGCAACGCTTCGCAGGGAGATGCAGAAGATATATCTGATGATAGCGGTGCCGATTTTCTTCTCTTTCTTGGGTCATCTGCATCGCAGTCCATTGGAAGAGTATCCACAAGTAGCGTTGAAAACTGTGAAGCGAAAAACCAAAAATTTATTAACGACAACGGCATGGAGCACGAGCCTTTTCGATCGCAGGAGTCTGGCTGATTCGACAATTAAACAAGATCGAAATTGGTAAGTGATTCAAGTAGTAATCAAAAGTAACAGCTAGGAGCCATCCATAGATTATCTAACTGTTACTGTGGATGTGGGAGGGATCTGGTCATAAGTTACAATGAGCAATAAAAATAGTTGAATCTGCTGATTACAAACGTTTTTCAGTGTATATGGACTTTGGTGCAATAATGCATCGTTGACATTAAGAACTATATGTGTCATATAAAAACAAAGACGGCAATCTCCACAACATGTGTAAATTGAACTAATGATGCAAAATTATTTATCTGTAGACCACAAATTTTCCGAATAACATTGGACCCGACAATAGCGGCTAAATTCAATACTTTTTGCCGTGTTTCTAACAAGGTTCGGTCAAAAGCGGAGATCTCCAATGTTGTTTGTTTCAAACATGGCAACCTCCGAATTAGCCAATCAGAAAAGAGCATTTAGTATGGCGGACACACTCGAGTCCATAACAAATCCAGCAATGTCCACTATGAGTCACAATAAAAACGGCAATCTTCTCATGTTCCTTTCAAAGGCGGAAATCTCCAACCACTTATTGCTTATAACTATTTATTTACAACCATTTGTTAAAGTTTTTGCGTTTTATCATAATTTTAACTTCGGAATGGTATAATTAGGATATCATTTTTATCTGCGTACTGTTTCTGTTAATAATAAAATGTTTTTTTCATTTTCTGAAAATAACGGTTTTATGGAGATTGCCGCCTTTGTTTTTATATGACACATATGTGAGTGGAGTACATTCGAAGCAGCCAAAGGCACAAAACCATCTGCCAAGATATGAAGAAGGTTATACCTAGTAGTTTTGTTTCTACTCTTTATTGTAAAATGTCCACAAAGGGCAGGTTTATTATCATATGACAATCTCTTACAACCGACCCTAGTAGTAGTAGTTGTTAGTATGTATGTGTGCGTGTAACACGTGTGTCGTGTTATTACATTCGATCGACAGAATTGAAATGAAACTCTATTAATTTTATCCCAACGCAAAATGGTGGACCAGCCGGGAATCAAACTCGGAACCTTATAATGTAAGATCAGGCAACCTAACCACTATGGGCAGCAGTTCTGTGTATACTTTTGCAATATGTTATATTTGATGAATATTGACACTGTTTATATCGTGAGGTTCTTTGCACCACAAAGTTACTGTGATATGATGGGAACGAAGATGCTGCACGGTGGAAGTGGAAGATACAAAGACTACAACAATATAGACATGATATAATGAATGGGGTCAAAACCTTCTCAGTAATTCCCATAATCGCGTGCGAGGAATCGTTGATTATCAAAACCTGTGAATAAATAAAATATAAACGGAGCTGCCATGGAATTCACGAACTGGAGTTAAGCCCATGATAATACTATTATTACACTTCTGGAGGGGTTAGCGGTGGACTCCAGACTTACGACCGGCTGTGGTAGGTTTAAGACAGCTGACTTGCCACATGTGAGCGTTCACCTTAGCACCCATTCACTCCTCCTTTGAAGACATAGAATTTGAGATGCGGAAATCGTAGTTTTGCATATTTTTTCTAGGAAGGATTTGATTATTTTCCTGGCTAGACCTAGATCTTTAGAGGTGGAAACAGAGATTTGACTAGTGCCAACTTCCAAAGCGTTAAAGCGAATAGTGAAGCCGTTCTGGATGATAGCATTTGCCAGATCATGGTATGTATTTAATTTGTACTCGTGGTCTTTTGGGATATTTGATTATCATAGAACAGCTAATTCTACAATTAGACAACTACTTTGAGACAAAAATGCTGTAAAAATATTTTTTTTCTTAATATATTTTGATACCTAGCTATTACCTATATACAGTGTGGTAAATAAAAATTACATTAGCGATTAAAGCTTTTGCTCCATTTTAAAACGACCCAAGGGTCGTTTGTATGTTATCGTTTGTTGTGTATCTATTGCCAAAATTCACTTACATTATCGGTGTGTATCTTCTGCGATCTCAGGGATTTCCATTTGCGTTTTGTCTTCATTCCTTTTGCCATAAATTGGCACTGCTTCCAGAGATGCCAGGTTGGCTCCCATTGGACCTCACTGGTGCTGGCTTGTGTTCGTTCAACCTCTTTGAAGTTCAATTTGAATGTGTTCTGTATGTCTTTCCAACGCGTTTGAATAGCTCGCGCTGAAATATAAGCGCAATATATTATAACAAACGAATGTACCAATAGGCCTTATTTTTTATTTGGTATACAGGTTGGGTTTTATTTGGTGTACGGACCTTGAAAGCAACGCTGAAAAGGTAGGAAGGAAGGTGGGACAACAGTGACAAGCGTCTAATATTGGGGAAGGCGAAAATATAGTGAAAAGCGCCTAATGTAGGGAAAGGCAGGTCATTTATGGAAAGCAGCCAAAGTAGGGACAATAGTGACTAACACCTAATGTAGGGGTAGGCAGATTAGTTATAAAAGCGGCTAAAGTAGGGAAGGCAGGACAATAGTGACAAGCATCTAATTTAGGGGAAGGCGAAACAATAGTTAAAAGCGTCTAACGTAGGGGAAGGCGGGTCATTTATGGAAAGCGGCTAACGGATAATATTTACAAGCACCTAATGTAGGTGAAAGCAGGTCAATTATGGAAAGTGGCTAATGTAGGGAAAAGCGGGACAATAGTGACAAGGGTCACATTTCTGCCATCGTAAATGAAAACACAGTAACTTGAAAAAAGACGTTTTGAGAAAAACGTGGTCAAAGTTCAGTTGTTAAATATTTGTTTTCATGAACCAAGTAACCAATATAGATTATTTCTTTTAATCTTTAATGTTCAAAAACACTTAGCACTTCAATTCTGCATAAAAATATATATTAAATTATAATTGTTTAATTAATTAAATTAGATATTGTTTTTTAAATTAGGAAAATAATTTGATAAATTTTATATTTTTAAGCTATAACACCGTAACTGAGTGGTTACTGTGTTATAGGTAAATTTTACCCATTACTGTGTTCTAACTTACCGGCTTTACTCTGGAGGGAATGTGCAAGTCAGTTGAGTAAACCGCTAGCTGTAATTAAGGAAAGCAATCAATCACATCAGGGAAATTACCTGCAGACTGGAAACACGCAATTGTAATTGTAATAAAAAAGGAGATAAGCGCACTGCTTCCAATTACCGTCCCATCAGCTTAACTTGCATTGCTTGCAAATCCATGGAAAGAATCATTGCAGCAAAATTATGCGAATTTATATCGCAAAACAAAATTGTCCCAAATGAACAGCATGGTTTCATTCCCGGGCGCTCCACTGTCACCAACTTACTTCTTTGTCTCAACCGCTGGACTGAGAACTGGGATGGGGGTATACCGACAGATGTTATATATCTCGACTTCGAAAAGGCCTTCGACAGAGTTCCTGTAAAAAGACTTTTGCAAAAACTTGAACATCTCGGAATTCGAGGGAAAATTTTAAGTTGGATATCAGACTTCTTAACTGGTCGCACCTTCCAAGTGAAAGTAGGCGACTTTAAATCTGAACATTTCACTGTATCCAGTGGTGTACCCCAAGGGTCAGTGCTGGGTCCAGTTTTGTTCACCTTATATATTACGGATCTTCAAGCCTCAATCACATCGCAGAGCAGCTACTTTGCCGATGACACAAAATTCTTCGCCAATCCTATTCTATGCAGTGGACAGCTTCAGCAAGATCTTGACAAGATCAAAGCGTGGACGGAAGATTGGTTGCTTACCTTAAACGTTGAGAAATGTGTAGTGCTTCATATCGGGAAAAGCAACCCCAACAAACAATATTTTCTGGCAAACGCCCAACTAGAAGCAGTCAAGCAACAAAAAGATCTTGGAATAACAATTACTGATGATCTCAAATGGGAGAAACACATAATTGCAATTGCTAAAAGAGCCAACTCTATTCTCTATCTAATAAGGAAGGCTTTCCAACATCTATCGATAGAGGTTTTTATCAAGATCTACAAGGCATATGTGAGACCTATTCTTGAGTATGGCTATCAGATCTGGAACCCTTACTTTTGCAAAGATGTAGATATCCTGGAAAAGGTACAGCGAAGGGCAACCAAAATGCCAGTGGGCCTGAAGAATAGGAATTATGAAGATCGCTTGAAATTACTTGGAATTACTACACTCAAACAAAGAAGACAAAGAGGGGACCTGATTGAGACATATAAAATCCTAACACATTATTACGATGTACCTGCACTGAAGAATATTTACAAATTCAACGTCAACACAAATCTTCGAGGTCACAACAAAAAACTCAACCGTACAAAATTTAAATCTAATCCTCTTAGGAACGTTTTGCCAAATAGAGTGGTGGACATGTGGAATAAACTACCATTTAAAGTGATTAGTGCAATCTCTGTCAATCAATTTAAAAACAGACTCGATTTGTACCTAAAAACTTGTTAATATTGTTTATATTATATTGTTAATATTGTTTAGCTTTACAAGATCTGATCTGGACGTATCAGTAGAGCTGCCTGTCCAGAATAAATAATAATAATAATAATAATAATAATAACCATGTAAAATATATATATATATATATATATATATATATATATATATATATATATATATATATATATATATTTTAAATAAATAAAAACTGCAGGCACCTTAAACACAGTAATTGAAATACTGTGATTAATTCGTGTATTAATAAATACTTTTACCAAAATTTTACCTAAAACCACAGTATCTGAAGAAGCCGTGTTGTAACCAAACAAAAATATTTCTTAAATGCTTATAGGTATTAAAAAATATCACAGTAAATGGTAATTTACCGTATTTTAACTTAAAAAATTGTACGTACTGTGTTCTTTTATTAAAAATATTGTTTTTTTTTTAAATACTGTGTTTTTATCTAAGGTATCTCGGTAGCTATCCATCGACAGACAAACTGAAAAATTTGCCTTATAGTACTCCAACTCGTGATTTTAAAGAACCAAACTTGTATAAACACAGTAAATTAAGTTACTGTGTTTTCATTTACGACGGCAGATTTAAGTAAAGACACATCAGTTATAAAAAGGGGCTAAAGTTGGGGAAGGCAGGACAATAGTGACAAGCGTCTAATATAGGGGACAGCGGGACCATAGTAAAAAGCGCCTCATGTAAGTGAAGGTTATTCAAAGCGGCAAAAGTAGGGGAAGGCTGGACAATAGTGGCAAGCGACAATGTGGGGGAAGGCGGGACAATAGTGAAGGGCACCGAATTTAGGGGAAGGCAGATCAGTTATGGAAAGCGGCTAATCATACAATTTTTCGGGCCCTAATCATCGTAATTACATCATCGAATTTTTCACAGATATAATCTACGCAGTTTCATCCTTTTAATGGGAGTTGGTTTCCTCTACTGTAAGATAATCTCACCAGTAATTGCTCCACCCATAGCATCTGCAAGCTGATCCAAAGCCTTGCTCCTGAGCGCCTTGTTTTTATAATTCCTATGCTTCGTATTCCAAAAGAACTCCTTTTTTCTAATCAGTTCTAGAAGACGAATGTCGTCTTCTTTTCCCCACTCGTATTTACTATTTTCGGGAGAGAATGTCGGATCTTCTGTATCACTCACGGCATCACCGGAATTGTTATCACAATCTTCGAAGTTAGGAATCTGAAAAAATGGAAAAAGAATACTCAAATTTACATATCTTGGTATAGTCATTGATTATATAGGGTGTAAGATTGCTTAGCATCGTACCACTTAGCGGTAACTAAGATTTTACTACGAAATGCAATGTTTAGATACCACTCATAGTTCAAAAATTGAACTTTATATTCAATATGGCGGCGTTTATGGTATAACAGTATAGTGGCACACTATAGATGGCGCTCTAAACACTCCTATATGGTATAAAATAATATTATAATAAATTAATTTTTAAATCATAAATCTTATTATTGTGGTATTATTTCAGCGAGCTAATGGGCCCTTGCTGAGTTGGCCACGAAGACCCATTTTGTTCAGGGTTGGTCACACTCACTGGTCAACACCTATCCGACGGCCTCCACGCATAAAGTGCGAGCCAGGGTATCAACCTTCTGGCGCTCCTGGACGGTCTGCTCACCGTGCGGCATCAGCCAATCGATTGTGCACTCTAACAGTCGGGGGAGTCTGGAAGCAGTACTGTTTCCTATAGAGCGGGGGTGGTTGCGGACCTTACGGCGACTGCTCTTGAAACGACCATCGGCTACCCGATCCTGGGTGAACCGCCGGGCAAAGGATGCCGTGTACCGTGATAGATTCGGTATACACCGTTTCACCGCTTCGTAAGGGAGCGGACCGCGCAAGCGACCTCGAACTCGTACCCAATCGAGAGACTGGAGTAATCTGGTCGCAATTGGAAGTAAGGGCGTGAGTGTAAGCCCGCTGGGTAACACTCCTGGCTATCTCGCGGTGAAGGCGTTGGCCTGTTACGGGTTTGTGGCGGACCTTGACGGGGACTGTTTTGTCCAAATCTTCTGAGCTCACTCCAGGGAGATAGAACGACCAATCGTTAAAACTTCCTGAGGTGAGGGGTTCGCCCGCTATAGTCGACAACCCTAGTTGTGGCATTATTTATGGTTGTGAATGGTTTCGTGCAGCTTGGGCCATAAGATCCATTTCTCCAACTCACGATTCAGCTCCTATTCAGAAACGTCCTCGTGCGGAAGGCTACCCCGGGTAAGACTGCTGCATCTCAGGCCTCTAATCTGGTGGACCGGTTTCTCCTGGTGGGATTGCATCTTGGCGCAACTGGACGGTTTGCGCATTCTGACTAATTGCTGAAGGAGTCTGGAGACTATGGTAATATACTGTCTCCTAAGCAACGGGGGTGGATGTTGACCTCTAGTCATCCTACTCTTGAAATGACCTTGGGCCACTTGATCCCGTGTGGCACTACGGGCTAAGAACGCCCAGGTCCGCGATAAATTTGAATTAAATTACCGCTGTAATACAACAGGTAAGCGACTTCGGACCCATAACCAGTCGGGAGAATGGAGCTATCCTGAAGGTTAACTCCAGACGGATATATACTACCAAAACTTGTAGTTAGGGGGCGAGGCTGCCCGCTGGAAACCTTTCCCGGTACCTTGCCGTAAGGCGTTGGTCTTTAACTGGCTGTTAGCAAACTAGACAGTAGATTGTATTGTCTCTAAGTCTTCTACGCTCATCACACAGCTGAATGAACGATCACATATCGTTATACCAGCCTGGGGTAATGGGTTCACCCGTTGTAGTCGACACTGCCCTACTACTGTGGTATTATTTATATAAAAATGACAATTATTTATTTGGTATACAGGTTTCAATTTGTAATAATTACACTTTATGTTTAGATAGACTAATAGATGGCATTCTATTTCTCCGTATTATTTCTGTGATGTAATCAGCCTATATAAAAAATGCAATAGATGACTTTAATAATTGAATGTTATTAACCCCTCAAGCCCCAATTGGCCGATATCGGCCACAACACGATTCAGTGTGATGACCCCGTTTTAATTTTGTTTTAATTTAATTTGTTTGATTTTATTATGTTTTATTATGTTAATATGTTTTATTTTAATTATGGGTATAGTGGTTTGGCAGTAATTAATGTTTTGGTGAGACAGTGTCATAATTCAATTTTTTTACTAATTTTTACTAAAATTTTTTGGTACATCAACTTGTCAATCGGCTGAGGGGCCGAGGCCTGAAGGGTTAATATTATTATTATTAGTTACATTGTTGGGTTTTTATAATCAATCAGTCCTTTTTAATAAGTCATTCATAATTATCAATGTTATTATAGATACCCAAATAAATTGCTATTAGTTTCAACGTCAATACTATCAGCGCCACCTGCATGTAGCCGGAGCGAAAGGGTTGACGAATTGTTCTATGAAGTTGAGCAATCTGATAACATATATAATCAATGGTATAGTTTAAATGTAATCCGTATTGTTTTTATAAAAAATATACGATTTGAACATTTTTTAATATTATATGCACACCTCTCCCTTAACAAATTGTCCGAGTGGTACATCATCACAGATATCTTCAATCTTCAAAGCTTGTGATGCGTCGAGTTGGGACAAAAATTGGCAGGCTTCCCAAAGTGGCCATGCGGGCAAGGTCTCGTTGTGGTCCTTGGCCAGCTTTTTTACATTCATGTGATAGGTTGCGCATATGCTGGTCCATCGGTCTTTAATTGATGAAACTGAAATTATTTACAGAGTGATTAGTGTGATAACATGATGAAATTGAGGGTACTGGCAAAGCAGATTAAAGAAACTCAACGTGTGCCAGAGGAACTTCAAAGTCCGGTAAATGAATACTTCTTCGTACAAAACGCTAATGCTATTACACTCCAATAAAAATGTAGTTTCATAAAACATAGCATGGTTTTAGATTAATCATAATGAAATGCTTTATTCTTTGAAATAAATTGGCAAGCTTATTGCGTTGAAGCAATATCTTACAGTTAACCTTAACCTAATGGAAAAAAACATGTTTTGCAGTAACAATAAGATGAAAGTATTATTTAAAAAATCACTTATAAATGTAGCTCCAATGAAACATATCTAACATTTAAATCCAGCAGAAACTGAAAAATTATAAATTAAACATCTATTAAATAAAATACAATAGAAACGGAGCTGCCATGGAATTCACCGACCGAACTCGGGCCCATCATATATAATTATTACACTTCTGGGAGGTGAACGGTGGATTCCGAAGTAACGACCGGCTGTGGTAGGTTTAGGACAGCTGTCTTGCCACATGTGAGCGTTCATCTTACGACCCATTCACACCCCCTTCGAAGCTATAGAATTTGAGATGCGGAAATTGCGGTTTTAGATATTTTTTCTAGAAAGGAGTTGATTATTTTCCTGGAGACCAAGATCTTTAAAAAGGTGAAACAAAGATTTAGCTGACAGGCCACGAGCGCCAACTTCCACCGCGTGAAGGTGAACAGTGAAGCCGTTCCGGGTGACGGCATCTGCGAGATCATGGTATTTATTTAATTTGTACTCGTGGTCTTTTGGGATATTTGATTCCCATGGAAAAGTTATTATTTATTTTATTTTATTTTATTCTGGAACCAAACAGAACTACATACAATGCAATAAAAACCTATTTAAAAGTGACAAAAATCCATTAATGTGATTCCGAATATAAAGTATACTAGTTAATTCTACGATAAGGACCATCTTCCGAGATAGAGAGTAAAGAGTTATATCTGGACGCAGGGCTGTGCATCCGAGACTTTCAGGGAATTTAAACTGCTTAGAGACCGAATCGACCTCCATAATCCAATCTGAAGCTTTCTCGATTATTGAGAAAGGTTTTGCAGTGAAATGTTTTTTGCCAAACAAACTGTATTGGGGGTTTGGATGATACACTGTGGAACCCTTGTTGGCACGAGCCTCTGAGAGGCTAATTACCTCGCAAATAACAGCAAGGACTTTGTCGTGCCGGTAAGTGTACCGTCCTTGATCCAAGGCCACCTTGCAGCCATCACTGATCGGAACGGCAACATCGCATTGCAGCTACTGAGAAAACAAACTCGAGTGTCTTTATTGCTTATGAATTATTACGAGTTTTAAACTGCTGGGGTGTGTTAAAGGGGAAAGGTTAAAAAAGTATCTCGTAATAATAACGACAAAGGTCACATAATAAATGCGTATATGTTATAATATAGTCTAGAATAATAATTAAAGATTTGCAACTGTAAGGTTGATATATTTTTTTATAAATGTTTTGATAAATTAATAAATAAATATAAGACTTCAATGTTTAGCTGGGCAAGCAGTGCATGCTTCGCAGGCCTTCGCAGGATTATTATTGAAATTCACTAAAATTTAAATAACTCGAAGAGAGATTTTTTTTACTATTTAAATTCCTGCCTTTTCTTACCTTTCCAGAACTATATCACGCTACTATGGGGGCCTGCGGTCGCGCTGTACTTACTGTAATGTTATCATTCTTATCTCAAATCAATGGCAAGCATATAACCACTAAAATTTATGAAATAAGACAGCATCTCACCTGTATAAAGGCTTCCGAAAAGTTTAGCAACCTCCAAATAAGTTTTCTGCTGCTTTCTCTTATAGTGGTAGTCGACATTTTTACTATTCCACATGAATTCCCTTTCTTTCATTAATGCCACTAATCTCAAATCGTGTTCTACATCCCAAATCTTCGGCATCGTCAAATTTATTTTTAAAACGACGCGAATCGTTTATTTTGGTTTTGTTGTTGACGTTTTTACAAGTGTTGCCAGAGCCCGCGGCCATTTGGGGGGCGCCAGTTTTGCATGCGGCAATTTTGCACAAATGTCACTTTTGACAGTTCCAAATTTGTTGAGGGCAGATTTGCAGGAGGCAACCTTGCAGGAAGCAACCTTGCAGGCGGCAACCTTCAGTACAGTTTTTAAGTTTTTCTGTTAGGTTAGGTTAGGTTAGGTTTTTCTTTCCCTAAAATCGAAGTGACATTAATTACCGGCATCCTTGTAGTGGATGACTTTTATACATCAAACTAAACATTAAAAAAAATGTTTTAAGTTTTTCTGTTAGGTTAGGTTAGGTCATTTTGACATTTGCAAAACTGCCTTCTGCAAGATTGCCTTCTGCAAAACTGCCGCCTGCAAGAATGCCGTCTGCAAGATTGCCGTCTGCAAATTTGCCTTCTGCAAGTTTGATGGGACCCGGCCATTTTTCATAATAACTAAGCATGAATTTTGATAGGGCGTTTACACTCTCGCGCGAGGCGCGAGGCGAGACGCAAAACCATATCAGTAAACAAATGGAACAGAGGCAAAGCTTCTAACAAGCGTACAAAATGTTTACCTACTTGCTAGAAGCTTTGCATCTGTTCCGTTTGTTTACGACATGGTTTTGCGTCTCGCCTCGCGCCTCGCGCGAGAGTGTAAACGCCCCATGATAGTTTACACTCTCGCGCGAGGCGCGAGGCGAGACGCAAAATCATATCAGTAAACAAAATATGGAACAGAGGCAAAGCTTCTAACGAGCGTACAAAATGTTTACCTACTTGCTAGAAGCTTTGCCTCTGTTCAGTTTGTTTACGACATGGTTTTGCGTCTCGCCTCGCGCCTCGCGCGAGAGTGTAAACACCCCATCATATGTTTCTATACAATATTCATGTCCGAATTCGGTGGAAATTATATATAAAACTGCTTTTAAATGTTGATCTTTCATATTGTAGGTATTGGTAGGTATGCATTTTGAAATCGGCAAGAGTCTCTTTTCATGCGGACGAAGCGTGATTTCATGCAAACCCAAAGACAATAAGTACTAGGTTAGGTATTAGGATATGTAGTTTATCGTCATTGCAGAATTTCGACTCCTTCCTAAACGGTTAAAGGCGTATTCGATAATAGTAACTATATGTGAATCTATAATATTATTGTAGCACGAGCGTTCGTTCAATTTTGAATTGTCATCGGCCATTTATAATTTTTTTTACATTAATAGCGGGTTAACATTTAGTTACATGGCAGCGAATGTTGTCGACGGGTGGCAACTTTGAAGTTACGGCGTAAAAGTCAAAGTTTGTGCGTTGTGATTTCACAGTCGCTGCGAAATCTACATTTTCGCCATATATTATATGTAGTAAGCTCCCAGCACATATCAGAAGTCTTGGAGAGAATCAATTTAAAAAGTTATCAATAGCGTAGTCATGGGTCCAATTTAAGAGTATAGTATAATACTGAATCCATAATCCAAGAGTGTCTTGCTGTAAAATAAAGGAAAATTCCCCATAGTGATAGATACATCAACAAAGGGTATTTAATGATGAAGGCTGGATTTCACCATTCATCTCAAATTTGTCATTCATCTCAAATGTATACGATTGTCACATTTTTATTGTGGTAATTATGGTTATAGACATTATTCTTTTTATTGAATCAGGAATGATCATTACTACATTATTTTAATATTATTGATGATTCTCAAACCGACTATAAATTACTTAAATTAATTTAGTCACAACTACCACAGTTTATTTTTAAGCTATTGCATAGCTTTTATCGCGGGCCTAGAGGCCAGCGCGGCGACCGAATGAAGAAATTTCTTAACGAAAATTAATGATTTTAAACTGATAATTACGTCTAAACGAATACTGCTTACGATTCAAAAAAAATATATTTTAAACAAGAACATTTTCCTAATATTCTTAGCTTTGAATATTTTAGATTTTGTTTATATTACATTGTGTAATTAATTTGTGAAATTAGGTCTAACCGAACACAAAAACGACTACTACGCAAATACTATCTGGCGTATTATTATGAAACCTGCACCATTTTAAAGATACTTTAATTATCTATCTTCTTATCTACGATTTTTTTCGAATAATCCGTTTTTTTGCTTTATCGAATAAAAAATTCGTGCGCGGCGCTGATTCGCAAATGATTCGGAATAATTTCAACGTTTTCCGATAGAGCGCAGTTATCTGATATCAGAAAAAATAAAATAAATAAAATAAATAAATAATTATAATTGCATAAGTTGTTAAAAATGCTATGCAATAGTTTAACCGCGGCAGTCCCCGAGTGCCACACGTATTTTTTTTAAATTCTTAATTAATTACATTACTGCGAATGTTAGACGCAATGAGGCATCCAAGTGTAGGAATACCTACCTACTGGAGAAGAACTGAATTGTATTGTATTGTCGCCAGAAAGTTTCTGGCAATAAAAGTTGCTGTCGTGTAAACGGGGAATATGACTGTAGGTACAGTTCGGTAAAGGGGTAGTTCTTTTTTCGAAAATCCGTGCTGAGGGAGTTTCGCGGAACTTGATCCGAAATTTACACTTGGTCCATCGCTCAATCGTGAAATATAGTAACGCGTACAAAATTGACGCAACGGACAGCAGCGCCGCTACATAAGTCTCTAGTCTTAGCCTTAGATTTTTTTCTTCTGGGGGCACCTCAAAACTAAAGTCTACTCCAATAATTTGCATACTGTCATGGAGCTGACAGAAAATATTCACAAGACATTCAGCCAAGTCTGCTGCAGTTTATCGCACGAAACCACAGACTTATTAGGGACTCACGAAACACAATGGTCCGTTGCCAGCAAGTGTGCTACTAAATTGACGGCATGTCGTACATCACTATCGTATATTGTATTATGCCGCATTCACACGCGCGCCACAAGCCGCTAGCGCATGGATGGCTCGCAAGCGTGTGGATGACTCGCAAGCGTTTGTCACAAGCTCCTTTGATTTGAGCACGTTGGAAATTGCAATGGTTTGCCAAGGCTTGGCAAGCGTGTGGATGCAGCATTAGGGTATAACCTAAATAATAAAATCTAACTCCAATGAACAAAAAAAAATAAATCATTTTTTTTTGTTATCCAAACGCAGTTATAAAACTATATGTTACATAGTTTTTGCTTTATTCACCATCCAAAACATAAATCTGCCACCGGCCATTCTGTATCGTAAATCCTTATAGGGTGTTTACACTCTTGCGCGAGGCGCGAGGCGAGACGCAAAACCATATCAGTAAACAAATGGAACAGAGGCAAAGCTTCCAACGAGCGTACAAAATGTTTACCTACTTGCTAGAAGCTTTGTCTCTGTTCCGTTTGTTTACGACATGGTTTTGCGTCTCGCCTCGCGCCTCGCGCGAGAGTGTAAACGCCCCATTACAATCGTACATAGTTGCCTCGGGTCCCATCAAACTTGCAGAAGGCAGATTTGCAGACGGCATTCTTGCAGGCGGCAGTTTTACAGAAGGCAATCTTGCAGAAGGCAGTTTTGCAAATGTCAAACTAACGTTTCGAGGGTCGGCATTTTTGCAGACGGCATTTTTGCAGAAAATGAAGTTAGAAGCAAAACATCGTATTTAAAATTTAGTGTTACCAGAGTAGAAATCGACAAAAGCCGCGTTTTCATATGTCAGGGTTGGGAAAGGGGGGCGCCAGTTTTGCATGCGGCAATTTTGCACAAATGTCACTTTTGACAGGTCCGAATTTGTTGAGGGCAGATTTGCAGGAGGCAACCTTGCAGGAAGCAACCTTGCAGGCGGCAAACTTCAGTACAGTTTTTAAGTTTTTCTGTTAGGTTAGGTTAGGTTTTTCTTTCCCTAAAATCGAAGTGACATTAATTACCGGCATCCTTGTAGTGGATGACTTTTATACATCAAACTAAACATTAAAAAAAATGTTTTAAGTTTTTATGTTAGGTTAGGTTAGGTCATTTTGACATTTGCAAAACTGCCTTCTGGAAGATTGCCTTCTGCAAAACTGCCGCCTGCAAGAATGCCGTCTGCAAGATTGCCGTCTGCAAATTTGCCTTCTGTAAGTTTGATGGGACCCGTTGGGAAACCAGTCCACTTCTTTGAGTGTCCTCTCCATCGCGGATCTCAGCAATCAACTTTCGATTTTAGGGAAAGAAAAACCTAATCTAACCTAACCTAACAGAAAAACTTAAAACATTTTTTTTAATGTTTAGTTTGATGTACTGAATCATCCACTACAAGGATGCCGGTAATTAAATGTGGAGGTAAAAATATTCACCACTTTAATTTACCCTGACATGATAATTTGCTACTTCTTTTTCTAAATTTAAAATTAATAACATATGACCGCTTTACTGCTTTATTTTTGGTTTGTAAAATAATATAAAATTATTTTATTCGTGTAATCATGTCCTAATGCGCCATTCTCAAACGTTGCTAACTTCGGGTTTGTATGCAAGTTTGCTTTCTGCAAGAATGCCGTCTGCAAAAATGCCGCCTGCAAGGTTGCCGCCTGCAAGGTTGCCTCCTGCAAATCTGCCCTCAACAAATTTGGAGCTGTCAAAAGTGACATTTGTGCAAGTTTGCCGCATGCAAAACTGGCGCCCCCCGTTGCCTCGCGTAGAAAACAATGCCATAAAAAAATAAAGAAGAAGAAAATGACACTTGACGTCGAATGTAAGTTTGTGGTCGAATGTCAAAAAACGCCAGAAAACGCGTTAGTTTGAGGTTATTTTCAACTCGATTGTAAATAATTGTGATAATATACTTCAAAGCTATATAGTTTATATTTAATAATGGGAAGTAAGTGCATGTTTATTATATATCATTCAAATACACCGCATTTGCGGTCTTAGTTAATTTAATAACATAAAACTCAATCTTCGTAGGTTATGTTTTTAAAATGTATTCTAGAAGCCTTAAAGTATACTAGGCTACCAAGAAATCTCAATAATTTTCATGTGTGCGAAAAACTTTTTTTAGATATCGTTATTGGGGATTTGGTCCAAGTAAGGTGTAAACTGGGTAACGTACCATGCAGGCGACCATCGAGTGCCTGGATAGAAAATGAAAAAATATTGTAATACTTTTATATTTAATCTAATAAATAAATAAGTATGTAATTATTCGTTTGGTCAAAATCTTAAAAACAAAAGTTCTTCACCGATTGTTTAGAAATGTTGGCACAATGTTGCATTCAAATATTTGCATGTTTGTATACCTATATTATATATACTGGAAAGGTGTGCTTTCTCTTTTCTTTCTTTTATATTTAACTGGACTGAGCCACAGCAACGTGTGGCCAGATTCAGCTAGTATGTAATAAGTTATATGTGTAATAAAATAGAAAAACATTGAGCTTTGTACGGATGGGCCTCGCTTCGAAGTTTCAAAACATTGAGCTTCGTTGCTCACTTCACACTTTTCTGGGACAAAATCGTCCCTTTGCCGGTATGTTTGCAGCTTAGCAAACTATTCTGCTTTAAAGATATTTTAACTTCGCCCCACTATATTCACCATACTGATTCCGAATCTGTACAAATCTTCACGCGGACTCTATAAATAAACGAGATATAGGCATTTAAAGAACTGTCAACCACCTATATGGCTATAGGTTCTTAGTTTTTTTTTAATTATTTATAAACACCTATATGGCGGTAGGTTAAGTTTTTTTTAATGCTTCATAAACACCCACAGTGGATGGCGATCACATTTGGACCAAGATGCCAATACAGTACTGATTAGCGTTTTTCAATATTTCTAAACATTTAAACTGGTTTGGTGTCCACTGGCTTTGGTGTCCACGTTATTAAATTTAATAAATAAATAAAAAGCCAATATACCTAACATCCCATAATTAGTGTGGGTAATGTCATTATTCAAGTAAGTTTTTACTTCAAAATAATATTATTTTGAAAATATTTGATTTGTATACCTATATAAAGCATATTTGTATAACTATATTTGTATACCTATATAAAGCAACCTACCGAAATGTATAGGTGTTTGACACCATATCTCTCTTATTTATTGAGTCCGACAAAAGTTAATTGCAGTTTCGGAATCAGCGCGGTGAATATAGTCAGATGATGTAAAAAAACAAAAATGCATAAATTGCAGCGAGCAGCATCAGCGAGAATAACGATTTTTTCGCGGAAAAGGATTTGTTTATGTATGTAGGTACGTAAAACAACATTTTTGTGGAGAAAAAGATCTATATTTACCTTAAATAGTTGTTGCAGATAGGCAGGTGAGTATTTTACATTTTGATCACAATTGTACATAAAAACCACAAAAACGAAATAATTGTACAAAAAAACAAGCCGTCACGAAATATGTAGGCCGGTTTACTGACCCACTAATCATATAAATGGTTGCCACATCTAACTTGCGCGCGCCGTTGCCACATTTCACTTGTGACCTTGGCGAAATTTTGACTGACACACGCACACTACCTTTGACATCACTAACACTCTGATACGGATTGGCGGAGCTGGGAAATCGAAACTTATCCTGTATATTACTAAATATTTACAGTATATACAATTCTCGCAATATTTTTAAAAAATGCTTTATTCTCTTAGGTACTCGCGTTTCAAAATACGTAATTTTATTCATAAAGGAGACAAGCTAGTGATTTATTTTCATACGAAAATAATTAAAACTTCACATCAGCGCCATCTATTATAGTGTAAGATTGACACAGCTAGGTAGCAACGCCCTTAAAAAAAATGTTATTCAAAGAAATGTATATACATGTGTGAAATTTGATAAAAGCAAGTACATTTTTTTTTTCAATATGTAATAATTAAAAACAAATATTTGGATGACCCACGCTATTTATCGAATATTATTGAATGGTAAATTAGAGAAAAAATATAATTGTTAAAATAAGTGATTTTTATTTTAAATGTTATTATAAGTGATTTTTATTGTATATTTGTTTATTAAAATAAATCATTTGGACACCAGAAAGTATTATTATAGAAATATTGAAATATGTCAATTAGTACTGAATTCGCATGGTGGTCCTAATGTGATGGCCACCTATTGTATATGGCATCGGAAATGGAGTTTAACTGCAATAATTCCACTTTGTCCTCTATAGAGGGAGAGAACGGCTGTGAATATCCCCATTGATGCGGTTTTGTTCTATTCAGAATTAAATATTGTGTTCTATACAGAATTAAAGGTTTTGTTCTATACGGAATAAAAGGTTTTGTTCTGTACATAATTAAAGGTTTTGTTCTATACATAATTAAAGGTTTAGTTCTATACAGAATTAAAGGTATTTTTCTATGCATAATTAAAGGTTTTGTTCTATACAGAATTAAAGGTTTCGTTCTGTACACAAAAAAAAAGGTCCTTTGATTGATTGAGAATATGAGAAAAGTGAGTTTTTTCTTGAATTTTCAGAGCAAAAGAAAATCAAAGCTGCAGACGCGGATAAAGTGACCCTCGAAGGAAAGATGATCGTGAAGGAGAGTAAAAAATCTAAGATTATAAAATCGAATAAGGCGAGAAAAGGCAAACATTTGAAGAAGAAGGAAATTGACAAAATTATTAAAGCGAGGAGTGAAACCAGCATCAATGATGAAAATGGTGAGAGCCCTCGCTGAAAAACCACCATATCGTAGTAGTGTCGTTTAGGAAATGTCTAGGGTAGTGATGCGCAATTCCGAGACTTTTCAATCAAAGATTATTATTATTATTATATTATACAGCAGCGTAAGGCTGATGCGTGTATACCAGATGCACTTGTTTTTAAATTTGTGACTGTTTGCACTAAGAAAAATTACCAGTTTATTTCTAAAGTTATTGACAGAAACAGCATGTACCACTTCCTCTGGCAATGCATTCCAAGCATCGATTACACAATTTGTCAAACAGTGTTTCCTGGGGTTCGATGCTGCAATTGCCTTATTTAAATTGACTGAAATGAAAAATCTCCCTATTGCATAATATTACATTTAAGGTACAGTAGCGGATTTATTGCTAGATAAATAATATCTTCCGGTCAACCAACATATTGATGTGACTAAAAGAGTAGGCAAAATTGAAGTACTATAAGTGATGATAAAATATAAAACGAAATTTGAAATTGTAGGGAAAGTTATCCATTTTACGCGTATCTAAAGCCAAGATTAAATACATATTCAAAAAACACCTTAATACATATTATATTAATACAGTAAAACTCCAATTAATCGAATCAATTGGGACCGGACCCCATTCAGATAATCAAAAATTCGGATAGTTGGCTTTTTATAAAATTGAAAAATTGAAAACGAATTTACCGCGTGAAATTTGTAGCACTCTTTCAATTTGACAACGGCTGCAACGTCACCGAAACGTCGGGTGCTACAAATTTCATGTGGTAAATTCGTTTTCTATCCTATTTATAGTTGGCTTTTTACCGAAGAAAGGCTCTATTTTAATTAATTACTGTATGCATGGTGAAAATGCGAGAAAAAACTATTTTTAACGAAATAGAGCTTGATGGTGACGTTTCTGCATCCAATTCGACATTAAGGTCAATCTTTCAAATTTATTTTTTTGTAGCCACCTTCATCGTCTTCGCCCTCTACCAAAAGTTTCTTTAAAAATTGCCTTTTGTACTACTAGAGTTGACAACTACAGCGGGCGAGCCCGTCACCTCAGGAAGTTTTAACGATTAGTCGTTCTGTCTCCCTGAAGTGAGCGCAGAAGACTTGGACAAAATCAGTCCACCGTCAAGCTCCACCATATGCCTGTAAGAGGCCAACGCCTTAACCGCGAGATAGTCAGGAGTGTTACCCAGCGGGCTTACACTCACACCCTTACTTCCAATTGCGACCAGATTACTCCAGTCTCTCGATTGGTTCCGAGTTCGAGGTCGCTTGCGCGGTCCTCTCCCTTACGAAGCGGTGAAACGGTGTATACCGAATCTATCGCGGATTTGGGCATCCTTTGCCCGGCTGTTCACCCAGGATCGGGTAGCCGATGGTCGTTTCAAGAGCAGTCGCCGTCTACGACCACCCCTGCTCTATAGGAAACAGTACTGCTTCCAGACTCTTCCGACTGTTAATCAGAGTGCACAGTCGATTGGCTTACGCCGCACGGTGCGCAGACCGTCCAGGAGCGCCAGAAGGTTGATTCCTAGGGGAAACTAACCCTAAGGCCAGAGTCCTACCCAGGCTCACACTTCATGCGTGGAGACCGCCGGATGGGTGTTGACCCTTGAGTGTGACCAACCCTGAACAGAATGGATCTTCGTGGCCAACTCAGCAAGGGCCCGTAAGCTCCCTAGCCTTTTGTACTGGCATTTCGTGGTTCGATAACAGACTGGTCCATTGGTTGTAACGAGCTTGTCTCGTTTGGCGGTAAAAAGATTGCTTTAACTTGGCCATTCCCTCTTTCCAACAATTTTTCGGTGGGACGAGTTGGTGCATAATCAACAATCAGTATGTTTCGTCTTACTTTTTTTCCATCTTAATTTCGGATAATCAGCGATTCGGATAGTCGGAGTTTGGATGATTGGAGTTCTACTGTATATAAATGATGAATAAGATATTATTCTCTTAGTTTTTTATGATATGCTTATATTTCGAAATATAGTTCCAGTGACGCAGTCATTTTCGTATTTAATTTTTATTAGGACCTGGCTTTATTTCATTGAAAAATTAATGTAAAATAAAATAAAGTAATAACACTTATACCCTTTTTTCTCGTAAATTAAGCTGCAAAAACTGATAAAAAACAGCTTCTAAATTGACAGCGACGACCGATAGTAGTGGAAAGCTCAAGAAATTATATAAAAATAAAATGAATGACAACACTGGGCTCGATTGCGTTTCTTCGGGAACTAAAATCGGAAATTAGTCCGTGTGAACGAGACAGTGCAATACAATAGAGCGGAGTGTGAGATGACCGGTTGTCACTTTTTCGCATTAAAACTGCCCGCCAAGGTCAAATCTTACACCGCACGAAATATGCTCGAATTTATTGGGACGAGTATAAGTTCGGCAGGTAGTATTTATCGACGATCGTTCGTTTCATATTCCGCTCTAACGTATTGCTCTGTCTCGTTCGCTTGGACTAATTTTAGTTTTAGTTCACAAAGAAACGCGATCGGGCGCACTGTCTATTTTGATTGGTAATGATGGCTGCCTCTATTATCGATGCACTTTTTTCGCATACTTTGAGGTTAAAATCTCCCTGTGATGTCACTGCTCCTTCAATTCAATTCTCAAATTAGGAAATCACGCCGTATTACAGAATAATGACATTTTAAAAAATACAGTTTAACCCATTCCACCACTAATAATATGACATAATTTGTTAATTAAAAACACTATTTAATTATTATTTTTATAAAACTTATTTCAAAGAAACCTTAACACTAAACTTCACATAAAATTAAAACGGTACAACATAGAACTATTTATTTTTTCTGTTATTTGGATATTTGTTTAATCTTCATCTCTAGGCAGTTTTTGAAGGGTATGGTATTTTTTGAAACATTCTGACATGTGGAGAGCCACTAAGCATTTCTCACATTTTCATCGTGATTCACTTTTCTTTTACAGTAATGAACACATTTTACAAAGCCTGGACGGGTTTTGTTTGACAGGATTTGGAGGAATTTGTCTAGGGAAATGTGCCCATTGTACAGCCTGTAATCGTAAACGGCATGCTCCTCCAGATGCTCTCCTCGCCTCTTGTATGGTGGTAGCGTAATAATCTCTAATATGCTTTCCGCAATACGTATCCTATAGTCGCTATATGTCAACCTTTGCACATTAGACATATTTTTGTGTAATGCATAGGTATATGCATAATATAGATGACCGGCGTTTCGCCGGCTTCTTGTGTCAATGGATTAATTAAAAATAAAACTGATTACGTATTTTAATAAAATTACAGAAATTACATTGAACTATTAAATAAAACTAAAATACGGAATGTGAGTGTGTTGAGTGTGTGGGTGTGGAGTGTGAAGATATATAATAGTAATAATAGCATTTATAAAGTATAATAATAGTAATAATTATTAGTAAAATATCTAAAAATAGTCAGTTTATTGTATTGGTTAGTATTTGGTTTATGGAGTATTTGTAAGTGGTTATGGAATTATTTAAAATATCAATACCATTTAAATGGATATTATAATGCTCATAGCAGCGATTGAGTGCTCCATTTCTGTATTCATTTGTTTTAAAAAGTTCAAATCGGTTTATGGTTTTCATTGGGGTGATAATATTGATCTCGCCCACCAGGTCAGAGCAATCAAATGACATTCATTATTTTATAAAGGAATAGAGCATGATTCACGTTGCGCCGTTCTGCATATGTTATGGCGATATAACAAGAACCTTATTTAAATTGCAGTACAAAAAGTCACCGGAGAGACCGTCGCAAACAGTACCACACCAAAAAAGAAAAAGAAATCCCAAAAGGCAAGAAAACGCGATCGAGCTAAAGCAGCCGAACAAAACAAGCCTGCCAACTCTCCAACTGCTGCCGCCGTCAAAGAAGAGATCAAGAGTGACGACGAAACCGAAACTAAAGCAAACGTCGCGGAAACAAGACCGAATGCCCCTAACTCTGCAGCCGAACAGGCGAAATTGAAACCAGTGAAGAGGAACGCCAGAATTATCATCAGGAATATGTCGTTTCAGGCAACCGAGGAATCGCTCAAGGAACACTTTGAAAAATATGGCGAAGTTTCCGAAGTGAAGATTTTGCGGAAACCAGGCGGGAAGTTGGTCGGATGTGCTTTTATTCAGTACAAGAATGTGCCCATGGCGAAGAAGGCCATTTTGGAGACCAATATGAAGCCTTTTATAGGTATACTAAAGACCTTAAATATACCCTTGAATAACTCTTGAATAACTCTTTAATAACCTTTGAATATAAATAATTGCAATTATATAGGTCCTTACCAATGCCATTTTGGCATCAAGCTGATCAATTTGAAGTTGGATAACTTTGAATAATATTTACAGTCAAACCCAGGACTGGCATCTTAGTGCTTTCGGCACTATATCTAGTGCATTTTTACTGACAAAGCACATTTTTATTATTTTTGTTTAAATTTAGCGCCTTTATGTAAATCTACTTCAAAAAGTTTTTAATACAAATTTCTAGATTTTATTTGCGACAAATAGACAATGGGAAGTTTCACGTGCCCTATATCTACAATAAAATGTAGTATCTATACCTTACCTTATTCATCTATATATGACATGGAATAGTGATCTAAATTCAAATTCAAAGGACAAAGTCCTTGCTGTTACTTGCGAGGTAATTAGCCTCTCAGTGGCTCACGCCAACAAGGGTCTGACAGTACCTTCCAAACCCCCATTAGAGTTCGTGCGGGAAGGCTCTAAAGGCACAAAACATTCTAGTACAAAACTTTTCTTAATAATCGAGCAAGCTTCAGATTGGATTCTGGAGGTCGATTCGGTCTCTAAGCCGTATACATTCCCTGAAAGTCCTAGATGCACAGCCCTGCATTCAGATATAACTCTTTACACTCTATATCGGAAGATAGCCCTTATTGTAGAATTAACTGTTCCATGGTAATCAAATATCCCAAAAGACCATGAGTACATTGAATAAATACCACAATCTCGCAAATGTTGCCACCCGGAACGGTTTCACTGTTCACCTTCACGCGGTGGAAACTAACGCTTGTGGCCTGCCAGCCAAATCACTGTTACATTTCTTTAATTTGTTTTTGATTTGTTTCTTTTCTGTCACAAAAAAAAAAATAAGCGCTCCTGGTATTCAATATTTTTAAATAATGTAGTAAATATTGAATAAGCTAACATTCTTAGTTTTCGAGATATTTATTTATGTTTATGTTAGTGACCCGGATCCATTGCTCCTGAGTGAAATTGAATTATTCAAAGTCCTACTGTATAAATATAACTTTTATTTTGCAGGTCGCCCCATCTCTGTCGATTGGGCAATTCCGAAAGATAAGTATATGAAGCATATAGTCGAAACAGATGATGCCGTTAAAAAGGAAATAAAATCCGATGATGAAGATGATGTCAATAATAAGTCATCACAAAGTGTAACAGTGAAAGATGAACCGGATAGCGATGCTGATGATAAAGGTCTGTTCAATGAACTTTATATTTATTTATTTTATAGTTTTCATATTATATAGGTATATAATATTTGTAGGTAGATAATATATTTATAGGTTTATAGGTTTCATAATAGGGTATATAATATCACTGTTTGCTCCTTTGCTCAAAGCCATAGTACAATTTTGGCAACCCTTCTACGCCGGCGACATGCAGGTGGCATTGATAGCATTGTTTGGCGAACGAATAGCAATTTATTTGGCTATCTATAATAACATTGACAATGAATGGTTTTTTATATAGGGCTGATCGATTTTAAAAACCCATTAATTTAACCAATAATAACAATAATAATGGTCAATTATTTGTACCATCTTCGCATCTTCAATTAGTACCGTCGCATTTCTTTATAGGCTAATTTAATCACAGAAATAAGGAGAGATAGAATGCTATCTATTAGTCTATCTGAACGTTAAAGAACGTAATTATTACGTATTGAAACCTGTATATCAAATTAAAAATTGACATTTAGATAAATAATATTAAAGGGTCGATGAGGTTCCGAATCTAATTGTTACACTATTTATTTTAATTGTAGGAGATTCATCAGATGCTGAAGATTCGTCTGATGAGAAGGACGAAGAAAGCGAAGACGAAAATGAAGACAGCGAAGAAGAAATGGATTTTAAGGGAAAGACAGTTTTGATGGATACTGATGTGAAACCCGAAAACCCCATAATCAAAAAGTATTTTTTTTCACTAATTTCGGCATTGCAAATCCGTTGGTCAATCTAGATTGTAAGATAATTTGTTACAGATAGATAACCTACAGGCCATGAAAATGTTGTGTACCTGTAACCTGCCTCAGAAATATTTGAATTACTTTGGTAAATGCTGCAAATTCGAATAAAGCGCTGTATTTTACATTTTACCCGCTTCATGTCGATCGTTTTGAACACTGGTTCCCGAAGTACCGGTACCTGATACCCCCCACTAGAGGGCGGTGAAGGCGTCTAGGGGGGTGCTAGCGGGCTCAGAGGCAATAATTGGGGGCCGGTTGAGGTGGTCAAGGGTCAAGGTCAAGGTAGAAGAATTTATATAGCATCTGATATATTGGTGCTCCTATACGGGTTACATTTTCGCTGCAATATTTGGCTGTAACACAGTTGCCGGCAATATTGCTAGCAATACCAGCTATACTATGCAATACACAGCAAAAATATGTATCCCGGCCATATTCAAACATGTGTTCATGATCTAATGGTGCTCCTAAACGGGCCATCTAATCTAATGCATCTGATCGAATAGTGCTCCTAATTGGGCCACATTTTCGCTGCAATATGTGGCTGCAAGACATTTGCCGGCAATATTGCTAGCAATACCAGCTATACTTTGCTATACACAGCAATGTTTTTAGTATGTCCCGGCCATATAGCCACACATGTTTGGTATGGTCGAAGCATTTTCATTTGTTGCCAGCATGTTGCTGGACGATCGCTTCTCAATCGAAAATACTGCAATACCGGCCAGCTCTATTGTTGTTTCGTTTTGCGGCATAACTGCATCCCTTTCTAACACAAAGCAAGATGCACGGCAAGCTTTAGATCTTCAATTTGTATTCATATCATCTAATGATCATTTTTTTTATTCTATACAATCTTTACAATATACAATATACAATTGGGTGAAATAATTGACATCACTTATTAGTATATTGAAATGTTTATTAGATAAGTGTATTGTGATTATTAATAGTGAATTCATATGAAGATCTTTCAATTTGTATTCATATCATCAAAATCATTCAGGCTTTAATATTAAATTGTCACACACCTATTGAAGTAAAGACGAATCCACCTACTTTATTTTATTTTAAATTGTCTTTTAAAACAATATTACGCCGCTGCGACACATATGATTTCGACGGCCATTGTTGCCCGATCAAACAGCCCACGTACGAGATAAAATTACAGACCATGCTTTTGCAGAAATATTGCTGAGATATATATTTTCTAGCTATATGCTGCATTAAAATGTTGCAGTGATAGCCGGCCGGGCTGTGGTTGACAATATTGTGGCCACATATTGCCATAAAAGTGCAGCCCATTTAGGAGCACCCTAACACATATTGTGCCAATCCCCACTAACCAATGTGCCAAAATAAATAAATTTCTATCGCACTCAATTGGTTTACTTAGTTATTACTACTACTATTACTAAGTTATTTTCGAAATTAGTAATCATTTTATCGAATTATTTATTTCAGCAAGTCTAATGATGCGGAGGATGGCTGCACGGTTTTCCTAACCAATGTGCCGTTCAGTGTGGACAAGGAACAATTGGCTGAGTTTGCAAAGAAAACTGGACCGATCAAGTATTCTGTCATTTGCATGGACCCAATGACGGAGCATTCTAGAGGCACTGCGTTTGTGAAATTTGAGGTATTCAAAATAAACAAATATGTAACGTTGAAAATTGTTGATGTTACTTTCAATTTATTCTTTATAAGTATATACAGAATAAACTGAAATTAAAGCTATAGTCACCACTATGAACCCGGGACCAAACAGCAAAGCATGCAGTGGCAACGATGTGAAAATTGTCTTAAATTGAGGACCATTTTGTCAAAATGATACTTTGATACCTTAGGATTATTTTCAAAAATGAGTTTCTAATGGTTTCATCTACTTCTCCCAGACCCAGAGACATTAGTGAAAAAAAATAGAAAACGATACATAAACCTTTGTTTAGAAGGTGCAAAATGTGACTTTTTCAAAGTGATACATCATCCATACATAATCTTTGATTCTGTGTCTTGTGAGAAAAAAAATATGACATAAGCGAGATGTTAATACACAGACATATTAAGAGATAATAATAAAGAGACTCTACTAAGATACTGAAGTCATTTGTCTTGAAAAAGAGTCAAGGAACCAATTATTATAAAAATGATACATCTGCTGCAAAAGTATCGTTTTGATAAATATGCACACTTTTATATGTAACTATTAATCTTTGATTTACTGATAACTGATTTAAGAACTTACAATTATTTATAAAATCAAAGACTATCGCGGTTGTTTGACATTTTAAATAAGATAGAAACGAATTTACCGCGTGAAATTTGTAGCACCCGACGTTTCGGTGACTTTGTAGCCGCCGTTGTATAGGGTAGACTCATGTAGACTCAGGGTAGACTCAGTCTACCCTGGACAGCGGCGACTGCAACGTCAACGAAACATCGGGTGCTACAAATTTCATGCGGTAAATTCATTTCTATCCTATTTACAATTACAATTATTTCTTTAATTTAAATGTAATTCTTAGGAAACGTTTTTTATGAATAAAAATGTTCATCCTGTAAGAAAAGATTTTCGCTGATATATCATTTAGAGAAAGCGGTCCTCAATTTAAGACTGTACCCGATGCCGGCAAGATCATGGGCTCTATTTTCTTCGATGTTGAAGTAATTATGCAATTCATTATTCGCCGAATAAAACTTCAATCATGAGTGTTTATTACACTGACCCTCGAGAAAAGACGTGGTCTCATCGTTCAAAGTGTGCTCTTTTTGCAAGACAATGCACCAGTTCACAAGTTGCATGCTGCAATGGGTGCATTAAAGGATTGCGGCTTTGAAGTGCTCACCCACCCACCGTATTCTCCAGACCTGGCCCCCAGCGACTATTTTCTCTTTCTGAACCTGAAGAAAGAGCTTAAAAGCAGCAATTCTTGTCTGATGTAGAGTTCCATTATCCATACCGGTGTTTCTAAGTTCTTTGATGGGGAACATCCAAAGTGATATTTCCATAGGATAGAAGCGTTTGAGCGAGCAAGCGATTTGAGAAGTGTGTTTAGGTTCGAGGGGATTATATTGAAAAATTAAAGTAAAAGTTTAATTACAATCATCTTTCAATGCTAGGCCAATAACTTTCTACATCCCTACCACATTATTTTGTTTAACTAGCAAATAAATATTATTATTAACCCTTGGAGTAAATGGGTATTTTCATGGATGCATCTGTCTCTTTTGCAGGATTTTCGGCGACATCGACTTAAAGTACTATAACTACGAAACTACTACACCAATCATAAAAAGAACAACTGCACAATGATTTAAATATCATTTTGTAAAACAATTAGATAATTATGAATAAATATGAGAACGTCAAAGAAGTGAAAAAAACGCGGAACCAGATCTGGTCGTATCATACTCAACGGATAATTGTTTCAGAACCAGATTTGGTCGTATCATACTCAAGGGGTTAATGATGACTTTTCTTGTCAAAGCATAGGTAGCAAATTTTTATATTTCAATTTTACATCTCAAACAGACTAGTGAAAAAGCATGGGAATTCATGAACCTCGGCCGCGAAGCATTGACGATAGACGGACAGGCCATGATGGCAAAACCGGCACTACTGCGAGAACATCTGAGTAATGAAAAGACGAAGAAACAACCTAAGGACAGCAGAAATTTGTATCTCGTAAAGGAGGGTGGTAAGTTTAGATTATTTCATTATTTTTATACTACAAATCCCTTTATGGTTTATCTTTTATGGAGTTGGTGAATTAGCTTTGTAATATTATTAGTTCAGGAATTTATTGAAAAATTAATGAAGTTTGAAAGATTTCCAACCGGATCGTTAAAATAAATTGACACTGATATGTTATTATAAAAATCGAAATAAAAAATCATAAGGCCATCTTGGCTAGTTTTAACCCCTCGAGCGCTGACGTTTGAATTGTAGTTTCTCTTAGAGAACGCGAAGAAGAAGATTACATCACAACAAAAATATAGCGTTTCAGGAAAACGACGATTACTCCGAAACTACTGTACGGATCGTATAAAGAAGACCTGTTTTATGTTACTGTTGAAATTTGCTATTAGATACGTGTAACGTCATTTTGTAAAGCAATAAGCATTATTCAGAATTATCTGTCAAAGTTGTGGTACAGAAAAAAACTGCCTTGTCTAACATTTCTATGTTTTTTCTGGAAATAAATCACCCTATACAAGAAATTGTGAATACTTTTATAATAATTATAATATGCTTCATTCAACCTATGACTTCGTTTTACTTATACCCATACAAAAATGAAAAAATATTCGGTGTTGAAAATCAACATGAATATTGAAGTTTTTGGTTTGGTTTGGTTCAATCATAGACTAAAAAATGGCGACTGTATGAAAAATAATGAACCAACTAGTTAACGACAGAGAATCTTCTCCTCTTTTCGCACATACCACAGGCCGTATGATTTATGTGAGGTATCAAGGGTAAATAATTGGAAAACATCGGCGCCGATCTCGGCTGGGACAGATGTCTCCTTTGCCGCTCTACGGTAATTTCAATTGTGGGACAATTGTCCCGTTTGCCGCTCAAGGGGTTAATTGATATTTCTCATAAGATATACATTATTAAATTAAACTAGTCACATGAAACTATAGACCTTTATCTAACTATTGCGGTATGAATGTTTGGTTACATTGTACTTTGGGTCTTTAGCTACATATCCATATATAATTTACTAGCTGTGCCCCGCGGTTTCATTCGCCGTTTAATTTAAAAGAAATCAGATTATTTATAAATAATCTAGAGTACTTCAGCATAGACAAAATTTTTAGTCATATTTTCGTGTAGTATTTTATATACTGGTTTTACTGGTTTTCACCTCTGTATACACTGGTTTTCGCCGCAACCTGATCTAGATAAGGCAACATATAATTGTCCGTGCGAAAAAGTATTCGCAGATCTATTTTGTCATGTTTAAAAGTATGGCCCTGCGTTTTATTTATAGTGACTGCAATCGATACCTTCACAGAAAATTGTATGATTTTAAAACTAAATGGTAAATAAGTGGATATCATCGGAATGCGAGGTATCAGTACCGTTTGCCCAACTGCTATTGTATTGTATTGCTGGCCCAGTCCAAACTATAGCTACTATGACTTGTTTCTAAGAAATTTCACCTGATCTCTGGTTCCGTTACATATATTTGGTGGTCTAAGGTTATGTAATGAAATAATGGGAATGCCAATTTTTAAAATCAACGAATGCAGGGTAGACCACAAGGATTCAACAAATTTAAAAATTCTTGAGGGTAATGTACCGCGTCTTCTTGATCCATGACGGTATCAATAGCAAGATAGTTTACGCTGTCACCTGGTTGTTTAGCCATTATTTTGTTTTTGATGGCGTCAACGCTTATATTCCTGGCAGCTAAAATTGCCGTCTCCCACATCCATTGAATTTTTTTTTTGGTCAATTGCCACATTCGGATACACTCTAGAGATCAGATATTTAATGTGGTTCAAGATTTTCCCAAAGTCTTTATCAAAGGCATTTTTTTTGTCTAATACTTCTTTTTTTTATATTTTTTAAAAATCTAATACTTTTTCTTTTAATCTTTCTTTTTGTCGGGTACTTTACTGTCAATAATCAAAAGGAGCTTTTTTGGGAAATATTTACTTCCTTTCACCTAAGTTTCCCCTCATTTTGGTTTGGTATAAAGCTTCAAGGATTCAACAGACGTCCACAGTAGGGAAGATTTTAACCCTTCGGCTACGTAACATTGGTCGCAAATCAGAACACCGTTGACTACGTAACGACCAATATTGGCAGCTTGCTACCGGAGCGCACAGTAATATTATTTTCTAATTCGTACGCATCCTAAAATCCATACCAAATATCTCATTATTACCATAGATACATAGACGGCCGCTAGAATAATTTTGCATGTCATTTTGCGGATATTTCTCGTAAAATTCCATTGACAAACATCATTTTTTTTTTTCTCGAGAAATCATCAAAATTTTTATTAATTTTTACGAGCTAATATCTAAATATTTTTGTATGCAAATAAGCAAAACGAAATATTACCTTTGATAGAGAATCTAATAAAGATCATGATAGTATTTACAATTTCTAAATAGGGTTCCATATTTTTCCGTAAGACAAGTACAAGTTTGAAATGCCGAGTTTTTTTCACTTTTTCGACTTTCTCATTTTTATTCATAATTATCTAATTGTTTTACAAAATGAGATTTCATTATTTTATATACGAAATTTCAATGCAATCATTGCAGTTATTATTTTTATGATTGCTATAGTAGTTCCATAGTTATAGTACTTTTTGTCGAGCGCGGCGATATTGCAAGAAATTCCAATAAATTGCCGCGGTCTGCCATGAAATTATGCCGCTACTCGAAGGGTTAAGCAAGATTTAATAATATCTGCTCTAGTTCACTTAACTATTACAGGCAATGCTTGTCTGAAATCACCAGGAAACATCAAAGTAATTTCATCCATAACTTTATTCGAGCTTCTTATCTCTCTGAGAGTTGTATCTAAGGCATCTACGTGAGCTCTACGAGTCATAGAGCACTCATCTCATATTATTAGGCTTGCATCTTGCAAGACCTTGCCCAATGGGCTATTTTTATGGATAGAGCACATACTGTCTCTTTCGAGTGAAACCTTAAGGATCATCCTTCTCCCTTTCAGGTATCACCTTTTCCCTGTCAATGGGCCTTAAATGTAAATTTGTGTGTTTTTACTTTAAAGCTACGTTTGATTTATTTGAAGTTTGTGATAGCAGAGTTGATATGCTACGTTTTTGACAAAATTTTTCTAAATACAAAAGTTCATAGTTTTCGAGTTAACTTTTTGTTTTATTAAAATCCCAAAAATATGATGACAAAATAATAAAGTCGGTACCTCAACTGGATTTCATGTTGACCGTGGCTCGTTTTCAAGTGCGAATATCTTTTTGTCTTTTAGTAATCATCGCTGGCACAAAAGCAGCTGTTGGAGTTTCAGCTTCAGATATGGCCAAGAGATTAACGCTGGAACAGAGCAAAACACAAATGCTACGAAATCTAAACAGGTATATAACATTTTCACATTTTATATCATCTTGCGATACTATCGAAATACCGGAATAGCAACTAAAGCTGTCAACTACAATGGGCGAACCCGTCACCTCAGGAAGTTTTAACGAAATTTATCTTTCTGTCTCGCGTGAGATGAGCGCAGAAGACTTAGGACAAAACGATCCACCGTCAAGCTCCGCCACCTGCCCGTCAGAGGCCAACGGGAAAGGTACCCTGCGGGCAGCCTCGCCCACAGACTACCAGTTTGGAGGGATATCTTCATCTGGAATTAACCTTCAGGATACCTCATGATTCAGTAATTCAGTTACCATTTATCGCAGACCTGGGCGTTCTTTGCCCGTAGTGCCACACGGGATCGAGTGGCCCAAAGTCATTTCAAGAGTGGCATGACAACAGGTCAACATCCACCCCCACTGCTTAGGAGACAGTGTATTTCCATAGTCTCCAGACCCCTTCAGCAATTAGTGAGAATGTACAACCGATTGGCATCGCCGACCGGTGCGCAAACCGTACAGTAGCGCCGGGATGCAATCCCGCCGGGAGAAATCGGCTCACCAGCTTGTGAGGCCTGAGACCGAGAGTCTTACCCGGAGTAGCCTTCCACCCGAGGAGGCTTTTGAATAGAAGCTGAATCGTGAGTTGAGCCGATCCGAGAACAAAGTGGATCTTTTGGCCCAAGCTGCACGAAACCATTCACCACCAAATAGTAAAAAAAAATAAAATACAAACGGAGCTGCCATGGAATTCACCGACCAAAAATCGGGCCCAACATATATAATTATTACACTTCTGGGAGGTGAACGGTGGATTCCGGACTAACGACCGGCTGTGGTAAAATACAAACGGAGCTGCCATGGAATTCACAGGCCGAAGTCGACATGTACTATTATTACCCTTATGGGGGTGAATGGTTGATTCCGAACTAACGACCGGATGTGGTAGGTTTAGGACAGCTGTCTTGCCACATGTGAGCATTCACCTTACCACCCATTCACTCCCCCTTCGAAGCCATAGAATTTAAGATGCAGAAATCGCGGTTTTAGATAGTTTTTCTAGAAAGGAGTTGATTATTTTCCTGGAGAGACCAAGATCTTTAAAAAGGTGAAATAAAGATTTAGCTGGCAGGCCACGAGCGCCTACTTCCACCGTGTGAAGGTGTCCAGTGAAGCCGTTCCGGGTGACGGCATTTGCGAGGTCATGGTATTTATTTAATTTGTACTCGTCTTTTGGGATATTTGATTCCCATGGAAGAGTTACTTCTACGATAAGGACCATCTTCCGAGATAGAGAGTAAAGAGTTATATCTGGACGCAGGGCTGTGCATCAGAGACAAGGAGATGTTTTTTGCCTTTAGAGCCAACCCGCACAAACTGTATTGGGGGTTTGGAGGATACTGTGGAACCCTTGTTGGCACAAGCCACAAGTACCTCGCGAATAACAGCAAGGACTTTGTTGTGGCGATAAGTGTACCGTCCTTGATCCAAGGCCACCTTGCAGCCAGCTAGAATATGTCTAGCTGTGCAAGGGGTGTTGCTACAAAGGGGACATGAACTATACTCGGCATAGCTCCAACGAGCGAGGTTACTGGGGTCTGGAAGTGTATGCTGAAAGGCATTTAAATAAAATGTCAGCATCTCTGGCGTCCAGTCTTACAACTTTCCAGTGCATTGGAGGAGGAATGCAAAAGTCTCCAATTGTTGTCCAATCATTCTGGTCCTTCAACCGTTCACCAACCGAAATAGCAGTATTTAATATTTCAATATTGAAAAAATGACAGTAGTACAGATACGAGGGTCATCCAGAAAGTAAGGTTACAAGGGCTCCTAAGGCCGCTGTTTTTTTTTTTATATCGCAGTTGGTGTACCTGGCTTATAGTAGGTGTTCTAATGGTCAGTTTGTTAGGTTCCGCATATTTGTCAGCCATTTTATTCAATCACAGTAAAGTATTCCGATAGAGAAGTAGTCCCGCTCTCCCGCCACCTCCCGTCCGTGCGAGATCCACTGAGTCATCCATTTTTTGACTTTGCAAAACTATAACATACCGAATATCTATCGGATTACGGGGGATGAGATGTGGGTATGTGACCATACTCCACAATCTAAAAGACAATCACTTACTTCAGTGGCGTCATTCATCTTCCCCAGCCACCAAAACGTTCAAGACGACACATTCAGCCGGAAAAGTCATGGAATCTGTTTTCTGCAAGTGGATTATATACCTAAATGGACTACCATTAATGCAGAGGCTTACTGTAATCCCCTAAAAAGAGCAATTTAGAACCGCAGAAGCGGAATGCTGACCCATGGAGTCATTCCTTTGCATGACAACACCAGGCCCCACCCCACGCAAGTTTTAAAGGAGCTGCTGACGTAGTTTGGATGGGATATTGTCACCCATTCTTTATTTAACCGACTTGTCGCCTTCAAACTATAACCTTTTTACTAAACTAAAGAAGTTTTTGGGTCGGAAACGTTTTTACAACAATCAGGAGGACAAGGAAGCTGAGAAGAAGTGGCTGAAAGAGATGGCGGCGAAGGTTAATGACACTGTCATACAAAAGCTGATGCCCCAACTTCAGAAATGCCTCAATCTCGACGGCGATTACGTTAAAAAATAGTTTAATATATTTTTAAAGTCTCCTGTAAATTTCAATGAAATTGAAGCATTTTTCGATCCTGCATAAATGTTGGAACCTTACTTTCTGGATGACCCTCATAGTTCTGTGACTCCCGTTCTGACGAACGGCAATACATTTGAACCAACAATGAGTCACTCAACCAACAATGACTCACTATGAGTCACTCAAGTTATAGTCCAAACTGTTGTAGTCTATAAGATCATGCTTAAAAGGGCTTGAACTAAATCTACCTACCTATCAATCTATTTACTCTTTATCAGGTTTGTTTCTCGGTACCGTCTAGTTCTGCAGAACTTGCCTCCGAATTACGATGACACCAAATTGAGAAGGTTGTGTGAGAATTCGGTGCCGGGTCGCCCTACGATAACTGAAGCGAGGGTCATGCGGGATCTCCGAGCTGCAGCTGGTCCTGATGGAAAATACCCGTAAGTTCCAGTTTATTTTTTGTTGATTATTGCTATTTCAACGACTTGAAGTTGAGGCGACATACTCAGTGCAACAGCAAATTCGAAAACTTAAAGCTATGTTGGTATAAATGAAGCGGTGACAGAAAAGCAACTGGACGGTGTGCTGGCAAACATTGTGTACCCTTATCAGATATCATGGAGAAATCCCTTGCACTCGTAGAAGGGAGCTAATGGGCCCAGTGCAGTTAGGCTATTATGAGCCATGTACTAAGGTCGGCCCAACTCTCAGGTCAGCACCCATTCGGTAGCCTCCAAGCAGAAGTGCAATCCCGGGTAGGACTGTGCCTGTGCATGCAGGCCACATCCCTTGGGAATCGTCTTTCAGGCGCTCCTGGACGGTTTGCGCACTGTGCGGCGTCAGCCAATCGATAATGCATTCCGACAGATAACCAGGGAAGATTGGAAACGGCTTTGTTTCCTATAGAGCGGGGGTGGTTGTTAACCTTACGGCAACTTCTCTTGAAACGACCAATAGACTACCCGACATCAGATGTACAGCCTGGCAAAGGACGCCGTGGTCCGCAATAGATTCAGTAGACACCGAATCACCGCTACTTAAGGGAGAGGACCGCGTAAGCGACCTCAAACCCGTAACCAGTCGGGAGGCCGGAGAAATCTGGCCGTAACTGGAGCGAGTGTCGGCCTGTTAGATGCACACCCGGTTTCATGCGGTGCGTTGGTCTTGTAGCGACGCTACAAACCCAACTATAAAGTTTATTTTTATTTTGATTTAATGGCTGGCTGAGAACGAGCCCAGCAATATTATTTCGTTCTATTAAAAAGTGGATACATTCAAATTTTTTAAAACAAATTTTCGAACTGTCATTCTGTACCTTGACAAGAGACGATTCAACTGAAAGAAATTACGCTCGCGTTATCACGTATTATTGTACATTTTTGTAAAGAGAAAAAATATATTTTACACAACAGTTTATCGCGGTTTTTTACTATCACGTTCTTCGACACACGAAAGAGTCGCGAAATTGGTGACCCTGTACGAGGACGCAAGATCGACGGCGCGCCTGAATCGGACTAACGAGCAAGGTCTACAACTCGTCAGACACTCAACGGACCAACAGGACAACCTAAAGATCTTCGCAACCTAAAGAAAATGAATACGGAAGACATTCCTAGCGGCACGGCCGGAAGCAGCAGGCAAGTGCAGGACATCGCTCCGCTGAGCATCAACTCGAGGATACCGACGTTCTGGCATCAGGAACCACGGCTATGGTTCGCACACGTGGAGATCCTGCTCGCAACACAGAAATGCAGCGACGCAGATAAATTCAGCTGTGTAATCACACAGTTAGACAGGACGGCGCTGCGGGAGGTAGGAGACTTACTGCTACAACCGCCTACCCACAACAAGTTCGAAGCGATCAAGACCCGATTAATCAGCGTTTTTGGGGAATCAGAGACACAACAGCTACAAAAATTACTCCATGAGACTGAGCTGGGAAGTGACAAGCCGTCGCAGTTAATGAGACGAATGAAAGGGCTCAACAGAGGGAAGATACCCGATGAGACCATTAAAGCGATGTGGCTCGGTCATCTACCTACGACGATCAGGACGTTTTTGTCGATAAATACTGAGAGCAACCTGGACGTCCTAGCGGACTTAGCTGATCGAATGATGGAATCAACGGCGAGGGAGACGCAAGAAGTGAACAGAGTCGACACGCGGGCGGAAGCACATGACCACATGACCACAATAAAAAAACAGCTCAAGGATCTGGCGGAGCAAATAGCAAAGTTGCAGCGGAACAACGCGGGAAACAGCTCGGCAGGGCAAAATGAACAAACCATCTGCTACTTCCACAGACGCTTCGGGGACGCCGCAAGGAGGTGTCAACAGCCGTGCAACTATAAGAAGCAGAGGAATCAGGCGGAAAACTACTAGAGGCGCCGGGGGTAGATCAACTCGGCGCCGACGACACCAACCGCTTATACGTTCGAGACCGCAGCACCAACACACTCTTCTTGGTTGATACTGGCGCAAATGTCAGCGTCCTTCCAAGAAGGAAATCCGACAACGGCAGAAGAGCGGACCTCAGGCTTCGAGCGGCTAACGGTACTACCATCGCCACATACGGAAGAAAGGAGATGACACTAAACATCGGCCTAGAAAACCCATTGGCGGCCATCTTCATAATTGCGGATGTACAGCAGCCCATCATAGGAGCAGATTTTTTGGCGAAGCACCGACTATTAGTTGACCTATTTCAAAAAAAATTAATCTCGCCAAACTCACGCACGACAGAAGCACGGGCACTATCCATCCAGGCCATCAAACAATCGCCGAATTACCTAAGAATATTCGACGAGTTTCAGAATATTACATCAGCAACATCTCAACCGAGACAACCGAAACACCAGGTGGAACACCACATTGAAACGGAAGGTCCACCGGTGTTCGCCAGACCGCGGCCACTTAATCCAGAAAGGTACGCAGCGGCAAAGAAGATATTCGACGAAATGATCGCAGCCGGAGTCTGCCGACCGTCGAAGAGCCAATGGGCGAGCCCGCTGCATTTGGTCCCCAAAGCAAATGGAGAATTCCGACCATGTGGAGACTATAGGAGGCTCAACAGTATCACCGTACCAGATCGATATACTATCCCGAGACTACAGGATTTCACGCACTCGCTGGAAAATAGCACCATTTTCACATCTTTAGATTTGGTAAAGGCATACACACAAATACCGGTAAGAAAAGAAGATATGGAAAAGACAGCCATCACCACTCCCTTCGGCCTTTTTGAGATGTGCAGAATGAGCTTCGGACTACGAAACGGAGCACAGACGATGCAGCGTTTTATGGACGAAGTACTGAGGGGCTTACCGTTCATATTCGTGTATATCGACGACATTTTAATAGCCTCAGAAAACGAGGAAGCTCACGCAAGACACTTAAGAGAAACGCTCGGGAGATTAGACGCGCATGGAATCACGATCAACATAGACAAATGCCACGTAGGAAGAACCGAGCTAGACTTCCTAGGATACACCGTGAATGCTACTGGAATACGACCGAAGGCGGACAAGGTAGAGGCGATAAAAAAATACCCGAAACCAGCAGACGTTCAGCAGTTACGGAGATTCCTAGGAATGATCAATTTCTATAGAAATAGCATCCCAAGAGCCGCGCAATATCAAGAAAAATTAAACAAGTTCCTACAAGGAGCAAAAAAGAATGATCGCACGCCAATTCCATGGACAACAGAAACCACAGAAGCATTCGAGAAATGCCGGGACAGCGTTGAAGAAGCGGTAATTTTAGCGCACCCGTCGGCGCATGCACCATTGGCAATAATGACAGATGCATCAAATACCTGCGTAGGAGCGGCATTACATCAAAAGAAAGGTGGAGAATGGGCGCCGTTAGGATTTTATTCGAAGGCAATGTCGCATGCGCAACAAAATTACGCAACTTACGATAGGGAGTTGTTGGCAATCTACCTATCGGTGAGACACTTTCGGAAGATGGTAGAAGGGCGTGAGCTGACGATATTCACGGATCACAAGCCACTAATTCACGCTCTCAAGAAATTGGACGACTCTATCACGGAAACGCCCATGAGAATTCGTCATACGTCATATATTTCGCAATTTGCAAGCACGATAGAGTACCTGCCGGGAAAAGCAAACGTCGTGGCCGACGCGCTCTCGAGGATAGCAGAAATCGACTGCCCAAACACGTTCGACTACGAAGAATTGGCGGCACAACAGGCAGAAGATCCCGAGCTAAAAATGATAAGGCAACAAGAAAATTTAAAATTTGAAAAGAAAGGCGACAAACCAGTATGGTGCGAAGTGTCCACCAAGAAAGCAAGGCCATACATCACGCCAGCACTGCGGATAAAAGCAATAAAATTGGTACACGACATCAGTCATCCCGGTATCCGAGCGACAAGAAAAATGGTAGCGGAACGTTATTTTTGGCCAAGGATGAATAAGGAGAGCGCGGAATATGCAAAAACATGCATCGCTTGTCAGCGCGCAAAAATACATAGACATACGCGCGCGCCCATAGGGACATTCATGGAGGCAGGACGTTTGGAACACGTACATATAGACATCGTCGGACCCTTAGGAATAGCAGAAGAGTACCGATACCTCGTAACCATGATCGACAGGGCAACGAAGTGGGTCGAATGTATCCCGGTCAAAGATATAAGCGCAGAAACGGTAGCGCAGGTCTTCTACGAAGGATGGATTGCGCGATTCGGAGCACCGATTCGGATTACCACTGACCAGGGAAGGCAGTTCGAGTCCACATTATTCACAGCTTTGACACAGATACTGGGAGTAAAAAAAAAGATACATACCACAGCGTATCACCCCCAGGCAAATGGGATGATAGAAAGATGGCATAGATCCCTAAAAGCAGCATTAAGAGCGCGACTAAAAACAGCGAATTGGGTGAGAGAATTACCCACCGTATTAATGGGATTACGAGCAGCTATTAAAGAAGACTACGGGATCAGCCCGGCTGAATTACTGTACGGGACAACACTCAGGCTCCCAGGAGATTTTTTTGAAAAACAAACTACAAAAACGATACCAGAAACTGTGCAGCAAATGAGAGAGACATTCGAGGCGCACAGACCGCGAAGAGAACGAGAACACCACAATAACATTTTCGTACATCGGGATCTAAAGGAGGCGACGCACGTATTTGTGAGAGACGACACGGTGAAGAGACCACTGCAAAACCCGTATAGAGGGCCATATAAGGTTTTGAGGCGGCGAGATAAGACATTCGACATTGAACAGGACAGAGCCAAAGTTACCATCTCGATTGATCGTTTAAAACCCTGCTACGGCGTGGCAAGCAGTAACGAGAATGAGCAGGAGACAGACAAGGAGGAGCCCAGGTGGGCAGCGTCCGCGAACAACAACCAACAAGGACCACAGCAATACAAGACCAGATACGGAAGAACGGTTCGACCTCCCGGGCAGTGGCACACGACGACCTGTCGTCCTCCCAAAGGGGGGAATGATGTAGCGACGCTACAAACCCAACTATAAAGTTTATTTTTATTTTGATTTAATGGCTGGCTGAGAACGAGCCCAGCAATATTATTTCGTTCTATTAAAAAGTGGATACATTCAAATTTTAAAAACAAATTTTCGAACTGTCATTCTGTACCTTGACAAGAGACGATTCAACTGAAAGAAATTACGCTCGCGTTATCACGTATTATTGTACATTTTTGTAAAGAGAAAAAATATATTTTACACAACAGTTTATCGCGGTTTTTTACTATCACGTTCTTCGACACACGAAAGAGTCGCGAAAGTCTCTTACGGTCGAGTGGCCTAACTAGACAGTTGACTGTTTTGTTCCTAAGTCTTCTACACTCACCTAACGGGAGACACAACCATCAAATATCAATAAAACTTCCCTGATTTTAAAAAAATCATTTTTTTCGTTTTTAGCCTTTTTAATGGTGTTACTTTACAGCAGCCAAGAAGGTTTTTTAATTTTATTTGAGTAGTATTAAATAGTCTTAAAAATACTTTTTATTTGAATACACTTGCATTTTTAGTTTCCGAGATATTAGGATTTTGTTAATGACATGGATTTATTGTTCCCGAATGTATACAGTGACGAAGTAAAAGCGGTGTCATAAATCTGTACTTTTTTGTCTTGAGCATGTCATCAAATACTACCTAATAAAATGTGTACCAGCGCATTATGTTCGAAATTCTTTTGAAAATTGGTTAATTTCGCCAAAAATCCACCTGCCAATAGGGGTCTACCTTCCCTTCGGATCTGCCATTCCCCCTGCATTTTATGTAGAAGAAAAATTTTAAAAAATCAAAAAATTTCACCCAACTGGTTTAGAGTCTCAAAATTCATTTTGTTTCAGATCTAAAGGCTATGCTTTCGTAATGTTCACACGCCATGAAGACGCTCTAGCTTGTCTGCGAAAGCTAAACAACAATCCGGAAATATTCGATAAAAACAATGTAAGTACACAAATCAACTTCTACTATATTATTAGGATTCACTTGTTATTGTATCGATGGAGCTACTATTTTTAAAAGTTCTACAAGTTTAGCATCATTCATCCGAAAGGGGAAGTGAAAGTATACGAATTAGGATTTCCCAAGTTTATATTCCAGTATAAAATTCCCAATTCCATTTTCTGAATATCCGTGGTCGAACCCACAACATCACCAATGTCTTTATTTCTTTTTTATTAAATCTTTAATGAAATCATTACAAATAAACCTTTAAGCTGTGGCAGCTCGCGGCTAAAAATAAGGCTGTCGAAATCGAAGACAATCATGGTTGTTTCACATTATGAACGGAATCGTAGTACCCGTCGTTTCGGCAATGTTGCAACCGCCGTTGTTCAGGATAGACAGTCTATCCTGAACAATGGCGGTTGCAACATCTCCAAAACGTCCGTTACTACAAAATTCACATGGTAAGTTCGTTTACACCTTGTTTATACACCAAGCAATAGATTTGTTTATACACCATGCAATAGTCGAAATTTCAAGCAACTGCATAAAAATAAAATGCAGGAGAACACCGTCTATTTTGCATGGTAATGGTTGTCTGCCTTTATCTATACTAATATTATAAAGAGGTAAAGTTTGTGAGGTTGTAGCAAGTAATCTCTGGATCTACTGAACCGATTTTGAAAAATCTTTTACTAATAGAAAGCCACGTTATTTGTGAGTGTCATAAGGCTATATATTAATCCGAAAAAATAAAAACTTTTTCGTGGTAGTTGGATTTGCAAAGTAAGTCGGAGAAAAAACGGTCGAATGAAAACGTTTCTTACGAACGCTGCTTTAACGATGAGAGATATATGATTGAGTTCTAGAGAAAAGTTGTAGAGCTTGGTAATAGCCTACAAGAAATTCAGCAACAGCATATGTCTTAATTTTATATTTAAGTCACAAAAGTAGTTTTTATATTAAAAAAATAATTTAAATCGTTAGGGTCATGTTTATTGGTCATATCAACAATTATGAATTCATATCAAAATAAATAATTTTATCCTGTCAAGTGTTTAAAACAAAAGACTTTTCCCTTTTACTGCATATAATTTCCCTTTTACTGCATTAATGGCTAAAGAGATAAGACACTCACAAATAAGACACTGACAAGAAGACACTCACAAATAACGGTAATATAGTCAAATTGGCATGCAAATACATACATACATATGCAGTAAAAATATAACCCTTCTTTTGGCAGTCAGGAAATAAATCATAGCACTCAGTACCTACTAACCGAACCACACTCACAGTTTTACCGCCCAACGAAGTGGGCACGGGTCAGCTAGTTATCAATATTTACCGACCCATTAAAATCAGTTCATAATGAAATAATTCCTTTTTATTGACATTTTTAGTACACTAGTTATCGAAATCCTTTTAGAGTAAGTAAGCTGCGGCTGGGAAACTAAGGTCCCTAATTCTCAATCGCAAGAGTTTATTCATCGACATTTTCTTACGGAAGTATGTGTATCAATCTTTCGAAGGAGTTTTGGCGTAGTAAAACTCACGTTAACGAGTTGATAATAGAATATGGTTGTTTATTCAGAAGTCGGATGCAATATGAATCAATTTCACAATTGTACAATTTCATGGCATATTTATAGTATGACATTCTCTTTCCCTTGCACTGACTCTTTCGCTCCAGCGCCTCTGCCTAGAAGCACATAAATGCTTATGATTTCGCCGTGCCACCAGTCTTGTCCCGTTCTCTGAGCCGTATGCACGCTGCTCGTTGCCGTACGCTCATGTATGTATATGATTTATGCCTAACTCTCAAAAGGCGCACGCAAAGTCGGCGGGCAGCATCTCTGCTATAAAGATGTCTTGAAAAGGCACCTAACCGCCAGTGGTATTTCACCTGAGAGCTGGGAGAAAACTGCTCACAAACGCAACGAGTGACGCTCCACGGTTAGCATAAAAGTTAAAGAGTTTGTGGAAGCCCGGCATAAAAACCTCGAGTCAAACCGCCAACAGCGCATAAATCGTCCGAAGCCCACCTACACATACACTTACAACGACTGCGGTGAACTCTGCGACGCGTGTTGTAATCGGACCTTTAAAAACAAACTGGGCTTCACGAGTCACTTCCGCGCGCATCTTTGAAGAAGTCCTGTCAACCAAGAGGTCGCTGTCGTCGGATCACGATGAGGAGGACATCATCATATGTCACACTCCCTAAAGTCTCAGTTTGTTTTCAGCCCTTCCGAAAACTTGAAATTCAGCTAGTCTTCTCTTCCGATGTTTTTTTATATCCATACCAACCGGAATATTTGTCTGTTGGGTTTTTTTTCTGTTACTGTAGTCGTCCCTTTCTTGCAGTTTAGCGGTATCTTAATGTCAGGCCGCAGTTGTCTGTGGGTATAATTACTGCAATGCGCTTCTCCCCTTCGTTCAGTCGCTTGCTCGTCTTCGTGGTAAACGCACACGCCGCTCGTCGTCTCGTGTCTCATTTTGCTTTGTGTATGATTCATAGACATATTAGAATAGATCCTGCGACCAGCCTGAGAAATCAATAGAGGAATAGAAAAATAAACTGCATATGGACACCCCTACATATCCTTGTTTGGTAGCGCATGCGCAGGGCATGATTCGCAATTAAGTATTATACTCAATTGAAGAACGATAAACGCGCATGCGCGACTAGACAAGGATAGATAGGGGCCCATATGCAGCTATCTCTTTCTATTCCGCTATCTATTTCACTCTCAGTCCACCTTCGTATTCCCGTGGTCTATTGTAGTACTATGGTATGATTAGACTCAACTCGTTTGATTTTATAATGCTTGCTCGCTGGTTACTGTGGTTTGCACAAATCCAAAGTGCTGTAGTTTGGTTCAGATGGGTAATATCAACATTACACTACCTTAACACACAACGATCCTACATCAGTGGTTCCCAATTAGTTTTTCTTGCGTACCACTTCAAGAAAGACCTCAATTTTGTATACCCCTTATTGCAGGAATGATAAATAAAAAATTAAATCAGTTTTTTTAACAATAATACCATTGTAATATAGTTGATGACGATGAAAATCAGTTTAATTTGACAAAGGTGCACGTTTTTCTTGGCACAACTCTAATACATTTTAGTCAAGAGATTACCATGCGTACCCCTTGATGCAACTTCGCGTATCCCTGAGGGTACGCGTACTACTAATTGGGAAACACTGTCCCACATGCTATATTGTCATTTTTTTTGACCAATATATAGAGATATATTGTCATGATGTATGACCAATACAATTTTTTTTTGCAGAGACCAATCCTCTCATTCTCAATAGAAGACCGCGCAGTCCTCAACGCCAGAAAGAAACGGCTAGAGAAGTCGGTAATCAAAAACCCTCTAAGCAAGCAGTACCAAAAACCGACCGACTCGACATTTCAAAACACACCAAACGCAAGAGGAAATTTGAGCAAGCCTTTGAAGAGACCGAGGGAAGATGTACAGAGCAACGCGAAGCCAGCGAAGAAGAAGAAGTTTAATAAGAAACCCCGAAATCCGGAAATGCACGGCGGCGACACGAGAGAATTCAGACCGAAGACGACGAACAACGCGGGCGAGTTTTCCGGCTTGACGTCCAAGCCTGGATCGCAGCATAGGGCGCGCAGCAACTTTAAGCTGCGGAAACAGGCGGAGATCCACAGAGTGAACGTCAAGGCGGAAAAGACGCAGTCAAAGAAAGTGTCCAAGGCGAAGCTGTTGAAAAACAAAGAGAAAATCAAGCAACCCAAGCAGAAACTCAACACAAACAAGAATAAAACTAAGTTTAAGGAAAATTTGTCCAATAAAACTGACCGGAATTTCTCAGATTTAGTGAGTAAATATAAGAGCAAACTTGTCTCTGGAAAAGGTGAGAAAGTTAAAGCAAAGTGGTTTGAATAATAAAATTATTTCAAGTTTTGTTTCGTTTTTCTTTACCTAAAATTGGCAGTAGTCATGCCAAAAGTGACCTAAAGAGAATTGGCGAGATTCGGCTATTCCGGCGAGATTCAGCCATTCCAAATATGTTTCCAATCTATAAAAAAAAACCTTGTGTCACCCATTGCTATTAGTTTCATCGGACAATGCTATCAGCACCACTTCCATGTTGCCGGCGTAAAAGAGTTGCCAAAATGTACTATGGCATTGAGCAATCTAATACCCTATATAATCTATGATACCCCAAGGACCAAGTACATGATAGTCAGTAAAGTCTCCATAAACACGCTTATACATACACAGTGGAATTTTAATTGCCCATAAAATTTAAAGGGGTGAATAGATCATGAAAATATATATTTTTTTATAAATTCAAAATCAAAATGTTCTTTATTCATGTAGACATAATTAAATATTATTTTTAATTTATGTTCTTATAATACGTCCAAGCCTTACTCCCAAGCCGTTTTGTCATTTACATAATTTTACATAATCAATGAATTGCAACTGCACGAATGCAGTTATGATAACAACTGCAACTGCCGCCCATTGGAAAAAGCATGTCAAATAAAATACCTAGGAATCACTATTGACAATAACCTAAAATGGTATGACCACGTTGACATCACAGCGTCGAGAATGAGAAAACTAATGTATGTCTTTAAAAATATTCGAAACGTCTTTGAAATTAATGTCCTTAGGATGATATACTACGCGTTAGCCCAATCTCTGCTAATATACGGACAACTAGGCTGGGGTGGTATGGCCAAAACAAATCTGGATCCTCTGATAAAGGCCCAAAAGACCTTGATTAGGGTTATAGCCAGGAAGCCATACCGCTACTCCAATGACCAGCTCTACAGGGATTTGGATGCAAGACAGCTATACGTACGGCAGGTCTTGATATGCTACAGGAAAGAACTCCAACGGGACAACGGCAAACCGACCAATAACGCCCATAGACTCGACACAAGACATAAAGACAGACATGTACAACCAAAAATGAGAACGATCATTGGACAAAGACACTATATTTAACCTAGCGAAAAAACTCCATAACATATTTACCACGCAATTAGGCCAAGCTACAATCATTCAAAAATGACGCTCACTACAAAAGACTGGTAACATTATGGTTATTACACTCGACGAGGGCGCACTGTGAGTCGTTAGTAACTAACGTTATTAAATAGGTGCAAAGATGATTTATATTACTTATTATTGTTATTATTATCTCATTAGCCTCATAACTGTATTCATATATCTCCCATATATACCTACTATATCTCATTTAATTTAATAAATATTTTTTTTTGTGTAATATATATACTATAATAGTTATACAATATACACTTGTAGGATTTTCCATGACTACAGAATTACCTATACACCCGACAGATGAACGCAGTACTAAATATCACCTCAATACAGGCTCTGCCTAGTGAGGTGATAAAATCCCGCCGAAGCCGCACCTTTAATAAATTTCCAGGGTTCTACATTTTGTATGTACGACTAAATCATGTAAAATATACTATAGGAAATTTAATCATGTAATACTAGGAATAAATATATATATATATATATATATATATATAATATATATATATATATATATATATATATATATATATATATATATATATATATATATAGTATGCTTTTTTATACAATTTTGCTTTGATGACGGCTTTAAACTCGCCCCGCAGGAAAACACGAGCTCCGTGTTTTCCTGCGGGTTTTCACTATTTTCACGCATTTTCTCACATTCGTATCGAAGCCGGCGCGCACGCATAGTTTTGACAGCTGAAGCGCCGAGTTCAGAAGCGAGCAACATTACGGCGAGTGACGTAACTAAAGACATCGCGTTGCCAGTACGACTATTGGATACGATTGCGAATCAAAATCATGAAAATGAAAAAGTCATAATTAGAGATTGAAGATGAGTCAATAAATCGTAGTTATTTGAGTAGTCGCCGAGTAAATTAATTCGTGCCTTTATACACTCAATTTCAGCATGATACAGGAGGGAGCCGCTGCCTTCTAGCGTTGGTTATCAAATAGTAATGAATTCAGGGAATAACCGGGATAAATAAGATATGTTTTCAATAGTGGTAAAATTCCTTTATTTTAATAAAATACATACACGCAATATTAAGCGCTATTAATAATTCCAGAAATTAGCGTTGAGATGTACGCGGGAAAATCCGATAGGCAAACCCTCATCTAGGCGGAATATTATCGAAATCGACCGCCCTTGCTAGAACTCCTTCCATTCGAATTCGAGAAATCGTGCGAGCCAGACAAAGTCCCGGAGAAGTCCAGAACTTATAGATAGGACCTCAATATTTTCTCCGGTAAGTGTTCGTTTGATAATTGATATTGTGAGAACTAGATTCCCTGGGGCGGGCATAGCTCGACGGGGGTTTCCGGCCTTTGGGCGGCTTGTCCGGAATCTGGAGTGCCGTCTCCTTTCCGTGATGCCTTCCACGGCCTGGATCCCGCATACTGACGGATACGTTCTTCCGGCAGGGACTTTTGCAGGGGCGATTATCCGTCGCCCTGTTTTCGGTGAAGCCTGAGGCGTCGCCCATAATCTCCAGCGAACCGCCCTCCGGCAGGAACGGCAGTCGGGTAGCCCTTCGGCCCCGTCTCCACATCAGCAGCGGCAGTATCTCCAGACAATCGTCGGGGAGAATAATACGATTGCGCGGCCGCCAATACTATCGTACGATAGCCGACGCATCGTACCACCAGCCTACCTGCTCGACTCCAGCTCGAAGCAGCGACCAGCCGGCCGCCGAAGACGAACGAGTGAACCCGAAAACATTCGCGGAGATCCAGGCTTACCAACCTTACCAGATCCCGAGAGTGGTACCAACCGTTCCAAGCCGACCGCGAATATCGGTGTGGCGATTCCAGGCGATGCGCCATATATATAGATCAAGCTAGGAGCCGACCCTGACATAAAGTCTGCATTGCCAATAGTATATGAGCATATTACTGACCATTTGATAATTTTTCCACCTCTTTGATTATTTGATTATGTTATTATTTTATTGTGTAATTTGTATTTTTGAATGTTGTCGAATTAATAATTGATAATGTTAACTGATAAACCAATAGGAAGATATTAATAACTGACTGGATAATAAAGGCCACTGTTGGTAATTAACAAAATAAATCTTTTACTATTTGGTAATATAAAAACCTGTAACCCTATAGATTCCAAATATTTTCCAAGACTATATAGAGTCAAAGAAAAATATAGGTTACAATATATATATATATATATATATATATATATATATATATATATATATATATATATATATATATATATATATATATATATATATATATATATATATATATTATATATATATATATATATATATATATATATATATATATATATATATATATATATATATATAATACATATATATATATATATATATATATATATATATATATATATATATATATATATATATATATATATATATATATATATATATATAATCATACTTTACCGTAAAAATCGCATCCAGTGATTTTGCAGAACCTTTGTTGATCCACCTTCTTTTGCTTGTCAGCGATGAACTGAGAGAGATATAGTTGTCTTTGTCGAATATAAATGTAAGATATGATTTTTCGCTTTCATGTATTCGAAGCTAGATACTTATACTCGCTATTATTTTTTACTTAATGCTCGAGCGTAAGTTGATCCCTAACGGTCGAATTTATCATATTCGCTCATTGTTGATCCAGATCAAGCAAGTGCTATCAAACGATATATTCTTATACTTTCGTCTCTCGTTACATATATAATCTCGTCATATTTTAGTTACTGTTCTTATTTCTTTAAAACAGGACAATGCCAATTACAAGTCAATCTTGTTAATAACCTTAAATAAGTATGTACTTCCTGGGTAACGAAAGAGTTCTTTAATATTGAATTTATGTACACATTTAGAAATTTACTAAAGCAACGCGACAGTGAATTACACCGTACGTCCCATCTTTAGTCCAGAGTCGACGATCGAGCCAATTTTATAAAACCACTTGCGAAAATGTGTCTTAGTGTGATTAAATTCACTAAAAGATAATTACCATACCACAGGCAGCTGTGGGGCGCATTTAGCAATCACTTTAGACCATGTCCACACTCAGGCAATAACACTGCAGCATCAGTACTGAGGAACCCGGAGTTCAATGAAAAAGTCTTTGCTTGAAAACCACAATACTGATTCAAAACCCAGCAAATCCTTCTTCCTTTCGCGGTTCAGTGTGGTAGTATCGCTGCAGCATCAGGATTTGGGGCCCAACGATAGAAATTATGAAAATGTTGTAATATCATGGAGACTGAATACTCATTTCATGAGATCAGTTCGGTAGGAGGAGTTAAGAAATCGGCTGCGTCACACGCCAAGTCTTTCACGACAAGTAGCCAAGGACGAATTTCATCGGAATATTAATTTTATAAATAAAATCGATGAGCGCTTTCTCTCGGCCGGCGGACGATCCCGGTAGTGTTCCGTTACACATCCTCAGCGGCGCAGGTGGCGCGGCTCGTGTCTTGGTTAGCTTTGTGAGGCTCGGCATTATCATTTGGTTAAAATATATGTCTGAATTTAAATATTATTAATGCAGATTGTACATGAGATATTCAAACCAAATTTCACAATAATCTTTCCGCCGAACAAAGCATAGGTGAAGCAAATTAAAATCACTAAGTCCAATATTTCAAGGAATATAAATGACTTTTTTGCCCCCTGATAAACCGATTTTAACCACAACTTTTTAACTCATGCCATGACGAAATGATGCCTGCATATCAAATTTCAACTTAATCGGATCAAGCGATTGGTCGCTATCGTGGAGGAATACATACAGCTAGACAGAGGGAGATACAGAGACACCTTTATTTATCTGGAAATCGTCATTTTCATGACAATTTTTTTTTCACAATACTTTCCCTTTTGGTTGGTTGGTGAGACGGAAAAGTAAAAACTCGGTTGTGTCAGTACAAGAGTCTCCCGGCAAGTATCCAGGGACTTATTTCATCTGAATAGTCTTTTCATAAATAAAGTCGATGAACAGTTGACGAAACTTTATGTTAATGTGCGACGCAACGCAATAAAAATTTGAATTTGAACGCGCGTCATCTCATTCAATTTAAAAATAAAATTACCAACGCGGGTCGCAGTGAGTCATCAATTACAATTTTTTAACGATTCACACATCGCAAGCAACGCCGCTTTAAATGGCCTGACTCTTAGTTTAATTTATGGTAGATTTTAAATATTATTTGTTTCGCTTGTATACAGGATGAGTTTAAAAAACCAGGTGTCATTTGAGGGGTTGGATCAGTAAGAGCAACTTTAAAAAATAAATAGCAAAAACCAAAAAAAAAAAGGTTTTTTTCATTTTTTTATTAAACTTGTAACTTGATCGTTAAGTAAAAAAATAACAATCGAGTGGGCGCGCTGCGACGCGGGTCACCGTGAGCCTTTGAATTCGAATTTCAAATAATCCACTCATCGCAAGCGTCGCCGCTTTGTAGGGCATTAGTATTTAATTAATGTATGGCGGACTTCAAATGTTATTTGTGTCGCTTGTATATGAGATATTCCCACCAAAATTTCACAATGTGATTGTGAATCAATGCAGTAGGGCGGTGTCGTATACAACGGGCGAATTCGTCACCCCAGACTGGTATACGGATATGTGATTGTTCTTTCAGACGTGGGATGAGCGTAGAAGACTTAGAAACAATACAAATCTGTGGAGGTTTCTGAATAGGCACTGAAACCATTCGCTGCATGACAAGGCAAGTGTATACCGAATTTAAAGTCTCTAAATCCAATATTTCGAAATTAAAGTATCACCGATATCAACTACAATCTTTTGATTTCTCTCTATTACCAAATGATGCCTGCATGCCAAATTTAAGCAAAACCGGATGAAGCATTTGGACAGATAAACACACAGAGAAATCGTCTTAGTCGTCTGGGGAGTGTAAGGAGGGGGTTTCAAAATGTATATATCCGTATTCCTCTCGAAATAAGAAAAATACGCCCTCACAATACTTTACCTCCTCGTCGGTTAGTGGGCCGGTAAAGTAAAATCAGTCGTAAAATTGAAGCTAAATAGAGCACATGAAGCTAAATAGAGCCTTTTAAAGATAAGTCATGTTTTACCGACTTACACGTATCAACTAAGTGCTAAGAAATTTTTCATTTCGATATATTTATTTCCTTATAGACTCCATTCATTATTTGATTCGGATCAACCAAGTGCTATGGCATATAAAGCAATAATTTAGACTGCAATAAATGTAAATGGTCACAGTTATGACTTAGGGATATATAGTTTTCGCATCCTACGTTCAGTGGTTGATCCGGCTCACAATATGCTTGGCATTGTTTCCGATTTTTGTATATACGAGTATATCAGAAGTCGGTAGCGAGCGTCAGAAGGCGTGTAAGCGTTTTGCCGGTACGACGTCAGGCGGAAAATATATTACCTTACCTCAGAAAGAATAATGTTTTATTGGTGATTCATCGCCTCCCACTAAATTTAGCATTTGGGTCATTGACTTTTTCAAAAATGAATAGAACATCTATCAAGAAAATCCAATTGCTTGAGAATGCGCGATCTTGCTGTATGAGGAGTAAGGAAAACGATGTAAAATATTTTGAGGATATAATTAATCCTATAAAGTATGAAATATTTTGAATGTGAGGATTGTGACATCCTCACAAATGTACATCCTCACAAATGTGAGGATTTAAAACCGGATATTGGATCATTTTCTACAACCATGCTTATTTCCAGGCTTCCTTTCAAGCTTCCAGGTATTTGAAATATTTTACACACAACTAATTCTAAATAAATACGTATCCACCCCAAAGGAAATACAAAAAAAATAGATAGTTATTTTTTTTTTGGAGGCTTATTGGCATTGGGAAATAGGTTCAAATGATTCAAACAATACTTTCCCTCCTGTTTGGTTGGTGAGTCAGAAAAGTAAAAAAAAACGATTGTGCCACTGCAAGAGTTTCCCAGCAAGTAGCCAGGGACTTATTTCAGCGCAAGCGACTCAGTTCACACTTCGCAAGAGTCGCCGCTTTGAAGGTCCTTACTCTCTAATGTATGGTAGAAATTAAATATTATTTATGTCGCTTGTATAATGTATATGAGATATTCCAAACAAAACTTCACGATGTGGTTTCAGTCCAATGAGGCAACTGTATACCGAATTTTAAGCCTGTAAGTCTAATTTTTCCCGACTATTGTATGACCGATTTCAACTACACGCTTTTGAACTCTTGCCATGACCAAATGATGCCTGCGTGCCGAATTTTATCAAAACGGGATGAAGCGTTGGACGCTATCGTGGAGGAATACACACACACACACACAGACCGACACAAACACACAGAAATTGCCTTAGTCATTTTGGGGATGGGTGGGGGGAGGGATGGGCAGAGGGGGAGGTTAAAAATGTGTATCCGTCTTCTTCTCGAAATAAATATTTAATCCGTTCACAATACTTTACCTCATCGTCGGTTGGTGGGCCGGTAAGGTAAAATCAGTCATAAAATTCAAATAATAATAAAGCCGTTTATATCAAGTCTTGATTTTCCGACTTATACGGTTCAACTAATATAAGAGCTAAGAAATTTTTCATTCGTATATAATTATTTCCTTATGGACGCCGTGCATTAATTGATCCAGATCAACCAAGTGCTAAACATATAAAGCAATAATTCTGACTGACATAAATTTAAATGGTCACAGTTATGACTTAGGTATTATATAGTTTTCGCATCCTACGTACAATGGTTGATCCGGATCAACAATATGCTTAGCATTGTTTCCAATTTTTGGATATACGAATATATCGGCATTCGGAGGCGAGAGTCCGTTCCAATGGCGTGTCAGCGTTTTGCTGGTTGGAAAGGATAATTTTATTAAATAAATAAATAAACAAAAAATAAGGCGATTCATTGGTGTTTGAATTGGTGATTCATTGGTGTTTGAATAAGTGGGGGGGGGGGGGGGGTGTTGTATTTTTTTGCGAAGGGGAGGTTGCCTGAATGCCGGGAAAGCTAATAAAATTTTGGGTCTCTGCTGTTGACCGTTGAGTTCCCTCGTCGGGAGTCAACCCAGGGTGGACGGATTTCAACCACAATCTTTTCAGCTTATGTTATGACCAAATGAAGCCTGCTGATGCCAGATTTCAGCTCAATCGGATGAAGCGTGTCGGCACTATCGTTGGAGAATACAGACAGACACACAGACATACGGACAAACACACACAGACAGACACACAGAAGACACAGACAGACACTTTACAGTGCCTTTTATACGCCAAAGAGAATGTTTTAAATTGCGAGCTTCACTCCACTCGGCATAGCCATAATACGCGACATAAAAACAATGTGTTATTGCCTAAAGTACGCTTGACTAAATATCAAAAAACATTTTTATATATTAGTTTTAAATTGTTCAATGCTTTGCCATCATCGACAAAAAGACTTGAGATGGCAGCATATAAAATCTGCTTGAAAAATCAGTTAGTCAAACATGCCCTTTACAAACTGGACGACTTTTATGATATTGCGTCCACAATTGCTTGATTATAAATAACCATATTATGACTATACTTTCGAACTAAGTTTTAGATTTTATTGACATTGTTTTTAATTACGCATGTTTCAGTTTTTTTTATGGTATTGATTATTATTTGTTTGATTATTGATTATTTTGTAAATTTGACTATTTTTAAGTAATCACCTCTGATTACAATTATTTTTTTTTCCTTTTAATTAATCAAAGCGGTTTTATCATCCAGTTTATTATGATTGTAAAATTTGACATGTTCCTCAGTATTGTGAAATGCTTTTATGGAATGAATAAATGATGATGATGATGATGATGATGATGACACAATCAGGCAACCCCTCATTTGCTGCTGATTGACTTTCCAGGCAATCAGCAGACACACAACATTTTGTATACGCATTCAATTATGATAGCCGCTTCCATGTTCCACCATGACATGGCTGATAAACTCTGGGTTAGCTCTCGATAAGGGAATTCCTTAACGGTCAACAGCAGAGACCCAAAATTTTGTATACGCATTCAATTATGATAGCCCCTTCCATGTAGTAATTAATTCCATGAGTAAATTAATTCGTGCCTTTATACACTCAATTTCAGCATGATACAGGAGGGAGCCGCTGCCTTCTAGCGTTGGTTATCAAATAGTAATGAATTCAGGGAATAACCGGGATAAATAAGATATGTTTTCAATAGTGGTAAAATTCCTTTATTTTAATAAAATACATACACGCAATATTAAGCGCTATTAATAATTCCAGAAATTAGCGTTGAGATGTACGCGGGAAAATCCGATAGGCAAACCCTCATCTAGGCGGAATATTATCGAAATCGACCGCCCTTGCTAGAACTCCTTCCATTCGAATTCGAGAAATCGTGCGAGCCAGACAAAGTCCCGGAGAAGTCCAGAACTTATAGATAGGACCTCAATATTTTCTCCGGTAAGTGTTCGTTTGATAATTGATATTGTGAGAACTAGATTCCCTGGGGCGGGCATAGCTCGACGGGGGTTTCCGGCCTTTGGGCGGCTTGTCCGGAATCTGGAGTGCCGTCTCCTTTCCGTGATGCCTTCCACGGCCTGGATCCCGCATACTGACGGATACGTTCTTCCGGCAGGGACTTTTGCAGGGGCGATTATCCGTCGCCCTGTTTTCGGTGAAGCCTGAGGCGTCGCCCATAATCTCCAGCGAACCGCCCTCCGGCAGGAACGGCAGTCGGGTAGCCCTTCGGTCCCGTCTCCACATCAGCAGCGGCAGTATCTCCAGACAATCGTCGGGGAGAATAATACGATTGCGCGGCCGCCAATACTATCGTACGATAGCCGACGCATCGTACCACCAGCCTACCTGCTCGACTCCGGCTCGAAGCAGCGACCAGCCGGCCGCCGAAGACGAACGAGTGAACCCGAAAACATTCGCGGAGATCCAGGCTTACCAACCTTACCAGATCCCGAGAGTGGTACCAACCGTTCCAAGCCGACCGCGAATATCGGTGTGGCGATTCCAGGCGATGCGCCATATATATAGATCAAGCTAGGAGCCGACCCTGACATAAAGTCTGCATTGCCAATAGTATATGAGCATATTACTGACCATTTGATAATTTTTCCACCTCTTTGATTATTTGATTATGTTATTATTTTATTGTGTAATTTGTATTTTTGAATGTTGTCGAATTAATAATTGATAATGTTAACTGATAAACCAATAGGAAGATATTAATAACTGACTGGATAATAAAGGCCACTGTTGGTAATTAACAAAATAAATCTTTTACTATTTGGTAATATAAAAACCTGTAACCCTATAGATTCCAAATATTTTCCAAGACTATATAGAGTCAAAGAAAAATATAGGTTACAATATATATATATATATATATATATATATATATATATATATATATATATATATATATATATATATATATATATATATATATATATATATATATATATATATATATATATATATATATATATATATATATATATATATATATATATATATATATATATATATATATATATATATATATATATATATATATATATATATATATATATATATATATATATATATATATATATATATATATATATATATATATATATATATATATATATATATATAATCATACTTTACCGTAAAAATCGCATCCAGTGATTTTGCAGAACCTTTGTTGATCCACCTTCTTTTGCTTGTCAGCGATGAACTGAGAGAGATATAGTTGTCTTTGTCGAATATTAATGTAAGATATGATTTTTCGCTTTCATGTATTCGAAGCTAGATACTTATACTCGCTATTATTTTTTACTTAATGCTCGAGCGTAAGTTGATCCCTAACGGTCGAATTTATCATATTCGCTCATTGTTGATCCAGATCAAGCAAGTGCTATCAAACGATATATTCTTATACTTTCGTCTCTCGTTACATATATAATCTCGTCATATTTTAGTTACTGTTCTTATTTCTTTAAAACAGGACAATGCCAATTACAAGTCAATCTTGTTAATAACCTTAAATAAGTATGTACTTCCTGGGTAACGAAAGAGTTCTTTAATATTGAATTTATGTACACATTTAGAAATTTACTAAAGCAACGCGACAGTGAATTACACCGTACGTCCCATCTTTAGTCCAGAGTCGACGATCGAGCCAATTTTATAAAACCACTTGCGAAAATGTGTCTTAGTGTGATTAAATTCACTAAAAGATAATTACCATACCACAGGCAGCTGTGGGGCGCATTTAGCAATCACTTTAGACCATGTCCACACTCAGGCAATAACACTGCAGCATCAGTACTGAGGAACCCGGAGTTCAATGAAAAAGTCTTTGCTTGAAAACCACAATACTGATTCAAAACCCAGCAAATCCTTCTTCCTTTCGCGGTTCAGTGTGGTAGTATCGCTGCAGCATCAGGATTTGGGGCCCAACGATAGAAATTATGAAAATGTTGTAATATCATGGAGACTGAATACTCATTTCATGAGATCAGTTCGGTAGGAGGAGTTAAGAAATCGGCTGCGTCACACGCCAAGTCTTTCACGACAAGTAGCCAAGGACGAATTTCATCGGAATATTAATTTTATAAATAAAATCGATGAGCGCTTTCTCTCGGCCGGCGGACGATCCCGGTAGTGTTCCGTTACACATCCTCAGCGGCGCAGGTGGCGCGGCTCGTGTCTTGGTTAGCTTTGTGAGGCTCGGCATTATCATTTGGTTAAAATATATGTCTGAATTTAAATATTATTAATGCAGATTGTACATGAGATATTCAAACCAAATTTCACAATAATCTTTCCGCCGAACAAAGCATAGGTGAAGCAAATTTAAAATCACTAAGTCCAATATTTCAAGGAATATAAATGACTTTTTTGCCCCCTGATAAACCGATTTTAACCACAACTTTTTAACTCATGCCATGACGAAATGATGCCTGCATATCAAATTTCAACTTAATCGGATCAAGCGATTGGTCGCTATCGTGGAGGAATACATACAGCTAGACAGAGGGAGATACAGAGACACCTTTATTTATCTGGAAATCGTCATTTTCATGACAATTTTTTTTTCACAATACTTTCCCTTTTGGTTGGTTGGTGAGACGGAAAAGTAAAAACTCGGTTGTGTCAGTACAAGAGTCTCCCGGCAAGTATCCAGGGACTTATTTCATCTGAATAGTCTTTTCATAAATAAAGTCGATGAACAGTTGACGAAACTTTATGTTAATGTGCGACGCAACGCAATAAAAATTTGAATTTGAACGCGCGTCATCTCATTCAATTTAAAAATAAAATTACCAACGCGGGTCGCAGTGAGTCATCAATTACAATTTTTTAACGATTCACACATCGCAAGCAACGCCGCTTTAAATGGCCTGACTCTTAGTTTAATTTATGGTAGATTTTAAATATTATTTGTTTCGCTTGTATACAGGATGAGTTTAAAAAACCAGGTGTCATTTGAGGGGTTGGATCAGTAAGAGCAACTTTAAAAAATAAATAGCAAAAACCAAAAAAAAAAAGGTTTTTTTCATTTTTTTATTAAACTTGTAACTTGATCGTTAAGTAAAAAAATAACAATCGAGTGGGCGCGCTGCGACGCGGGTCACCGTGAGCCTTTGAATTCGAATTTCAAATAATCCACTCATCGCAAGCGTCGCCGCTTTGTAGGGCATTAGTATTTAATTAATGTATGGCGGACTTCAAATGTTATTTGTGTCGCTTGTATATGAGATATTCCCACCAAAATTTCACAATGTGATTGTGAATCAATGCAGTAGGGCGGTGTCGTATACAACGGGCGAATTCGTCACCCCAGACTGGTATACGGATATGTGATTGTTCTTTCAGACGTGGGATGAGCGTAGAAGACTTAGAAACAATACAAATCTGTGGAGGTTTCTGAATAGGCACTGAAACCATTCGCTGCATGACAAGGCAAGTGTATACCGAATTTAAAGTCTCTAAATCCAATATTTCGAAATTAAAGTATCACCGATATCAACTACAATCTTTTGATTTCTCTCTATTACCAAATGATGCCTGCATGCCAAATTTAAGCAAAACCGGATGAAGCATTTGGACAGATAAACACACAGAGAAATCGTCTTAGTCGTCTGGGGAGTGTAAGGAGGGGGTTTCAAAATGTATATATCCGTATTCCTCTCGAAATAAGAAAAATACGCCCTCACAATACTTTACCTCCTCGTCGGTTAGTGGGCCGGTAAAGTAAAATCAGTCGTAAAATTGAAGCTAAATAGAGCACATGAAGCTAAATAGAGCCTTTT